>OMMV01037618.1:0-10891 GCA_900302635.1 Chatrabus melanurus | reverse complement strand
TGTGGGGGGGGGGGGATTCATTCATCTCTATATTCAAATTTCAAAAACTATCCCTTGTAAACTCAAATGGAAAACAAATCTCAACAACATGATTCCAAATAATTAAAAATATTAAAGTCAAAATAAAGGGTTGGGACTTGTATGTCACGAAAGTACCTCCTCATGACATTTTGCCCAGGATAGTAAACTTCACAAATATGTGGTCCCAATTTTTACTAGTATCAATTTTGGGAATTTAATTTGATGACAGTAACAACCAACAAGCAGGTCCACTTTTTTTCTTTAAAAAGAACCACCCTTCTAAAAGTGCTGGCTACAGGCCTATAGATCCCTGCTTCGTCCGCCTGGAAAGCCAATTCTATCCCTGGCATCCTTTGAGTAATGGTTACACATATAAAGTCAGGTTGACAGCACTTTGCACTCTCTGATGTAGCATCCTGTAGCCTCTGAGACAGGTGATAAAACACCTCATCAAACTAAAAACATCAAAGTAGCTGCTCCCAATCTTTGAATAACCTTTATGAAATCAACACTACCATGAAAACCAACTGGCATCAAAAGCTCTTCAGTTCTTTCACAATGCAGGAGTGACCGCTGCCTTTATCGAATGTAAGCCTTTATATTCCTTTATTTTCATCTCTTTGTCAAATGAAACGCTGGTCACAGACATCACAACAGGTGTCCCCCTCTAATGCCTAAACTTCATCTGAGAAAACCTGCTGGCTCTGGTCCACTGATTCCTCAGAGCGCGACATGCATCATTAACACCTTTTAAACTGCACAGGCGTCCTGCCTTCAGGATCTTCTAACAAACCGTCCAGATCCACATCCTCACAAAATCCCACCAACTACACATACACACTCTTTAAAGTGTTGCTAAGGAGGCTTAACAGCCCATTCCAAAAAGCCTGCATGGGGCATTTGTACGCCATAAAAACTGCTACAAGCTACAAATAGTTCTTTGCAGAGCGCCGTTATTGAGCATACTCCAGTAGCTGTGCTGACACGGAGAACAGCGGCAGGTGAGCAAATGCTTCTTTTCCACTACAGAAAACTTAATTTCCAAGAATTCTTGAAAGACGTTTGACAATATTTAGAAATACGGCAACAGGAGAGAGATGTGTGGTACAACTCATGAAGGCACTTGTTTAGGATATGTACATGTCAGGGCATGCTGTCTTTCTTGGGAGAAACAAAATTCATGGAAGTCGTCTTTATTAAGACTTTATGAAGACGTTCTTGTGGTAAGATAGAGCCATGTGATTTTATTAAAAAACTCGGTTTGGCAGGGGCAATGTGGTGTGAGCGGACAGATCATTTTAACGCAGCGTGAAATCCGCACACAAATGCCATATATCCTGATGTCCAGTGTTATTGCACAGCGTTGGATGTTTGTATGAATCGACTGCATTCACTAATATCACGCCGAGCGTGTGCTGTTGTCGGACGAGATGCAAGGCAAACGCAGCTATCATGTCTCCGCTGCATATTTTCACACAGATTACTGTTAGCACCATGAAGCCGAAGTAAAAGCGAAACCACTGGACTGGAATTTAGTAAATGAGATTAAACATACTTCAACAAGCAGACACAGATAAAAAAAAAAAAAAGACATGCACTGTGAGGTGCGTTTTAAAATGGCTTCGGATTCCACAACAATAGATATATTTGATGTGCACTGTAAAAAGAACCTTGATAATCCCGATAATAGAAGTAATGATATTTATTAATGAAGAAGAAATGCCGATTGTAAACATTGTGCTTCGCATACAATCATAAAATCTGATAATATTCATTCAATATTGCATTTTTTTCAAATACTACGATTGTTTGAACAAAATCATCTGTATTTCTCCACAACTGCTGTAATTTTTTTTTTTTGGGGGGGCGGGGGTGTCATGGATGGAACAAAATAAAATGAGAAACACTTAATTTCATTAATATATTCGCAGCTTTGATGGATAGTACAAGATATTTTATTGCACCGACGGTCAGATTATAAATGTTATGATTATCCAACTATTTCGCAAACAAAAAGCAAATATTGAAAAATTTCAATCGCGAAACACTGAATGGAAAGCGACATTCCGTTCAATTCCAAATCTGCACAATAATATGATGATGATAAATGTAGCGGATCAAAAAGGTGCGGCGCTTCTGTAGCGGCAGCAAGAGCAGGGGCATCCGAGGCAAACCGCAAAGCCAAGGGTTAAAGACGACACCATGCTGACTCTCACTAAACGACACGCCACGCCATTTTAAGAGCTCTTTATTCCCCGTCATCGCAGCCAGCTCCAACTTCCTGCGCGCCCGCGTGGCATTCAAGGACACGGACGAGAGAACCAGAAAAAGGAGAAAAAAAAAACGCGGAATCGCTTTTGCAACAACATTAAGGGAAGGTCATTGTCTTAGGGCTTACCCTGGGAGAGAAGCAGAGGGCCCGAACCTGCCAGAACCTATCCACGATGACCGGGAGCCGGACCTGCGAGAGACCAGAACAACAAAGACAGTTTGTGACAAAGCTGAGGCACTGCGGTCTGAGAGGAGTGAAATCGAATGTGACATTTTTCATTTATTTGTAAATGCCTCCTTGGCAGCACACTTACTCGAAACGACAGTTGGGCTGTTACCAAGTTAAGGGGAGCGGATGGTAGAATAGAGGGATCCTGACAGAGGTTGTAATGAGATGCTGCATTAGGGCCGCTCTCATCCACTCTCCCCTCGCTCGCACAGGAGCACGCCCTTCACTTCCAATCTGCTACCTCAACGCTTCGGAAACCGTTAACCCTGTGAAAAACGGCGCTAACCCTCTTTGGTGCACTGATAAAACATTCTTTGTTGGTTTATTTCTTCTGAGATCCCTTTGATGTTACAAACGCCTTTGTCAGAAGAGCTTTGCTGTATCTGGAATGTTTTGAAGGTTGGAAAATAATCAGAAAACACACTGCCAATTCAAAATGTAAATATCTGCATTGTTCTCTGCGGTGGGAAATGCGTAGGGTTTTGGACAGTAAAAATGTAGATGAGTGGGTGAGTGAGTGAGTGAGTGAGTGAGTCCATCCCAGCTCGATTGTGTAGACAATAACTCAAAAACAATAAATGCTATCATCTTGAAATGCAACAAATTGAACAAAAAAGCACATAAAAAGGATGAACTGATTGGTTCATGTTGACCTTTGATGCACCAGATCAATTCCAAAAGTAACTTTATTTTGCACATGTACAGCCCGGTCTATACGTTTTGGACTGACATAATTTTTTATAGCTTTGCCTCTGTACACCACCATAATTGATTTGAAATAAAGCAATCATTATGTACTTTTAGTGGAGAGTGTTAGCTTTAATTCAAGGGCTTTAACAAAAATATCACATTAACCTTTTAGGAATTACAGTCATTTGTCTACATAGTGCCTATATTTTCAGAGCCCACAAGTAATTGGACAAAATAAATACAAGGATTATTTTAAATACAAATCATCACTTTTATAGCCAGTTGTCTTTCGATAAGTCCGGGGATGGCTACACTAGTATTTACAATTCACTGAATATGTCATGGTCTTTCAATGATTAAGAAATACAAACAATATGGTACTGCATGGTAAATCTACCTGGAGGAGGCAGTCCTCAAAAACTGAGTGATCATGCAAGATGATTAGTGAGGAAAGCCACCAATACACCCAGACAACTCTGAATGAGTTACAGGCTTCTGTGGCTGTGATTGGGGAATTTGCATAGTGCAACTTTTCTGTATTGCATCACCAGTTATATAGCATCATGGCGGAGTAGTATAAAGAAGGATTTTCTCAAAAAGAAGATAAGAAATTTCAGCTGCAGTTTACCTTAAGACACATGGGAGACACAAGCCTATATTTGATCTGATTTATTGTGTGAAAATCCTTCTCTGTTCCGCTCCACCATGAAGCTGTGATTGGTCATACAACAGACAAAAGTTGGATTACACAGTTTGTCCAATCACAACCACAGAAGCCTCTAACTCCAGAATTGTCTGGGTGTCTTGGTGGCTTCCCTCACTTGTCTCCTTCTTGCATGGTCACTGGGTTTTTGAGAACTGCCTTCTCCAGGCACATTTACCACACAGTACCATACTGTTTGTATTTCTTAATGACTGATGTAAATGAAGTCCCAGACATATTCAGTGATATTTCTCTGCAGTGATTTGAGTTAATGGTAAACAAGTCATATTAAGCACCTTTCAACAGGCCTTCAACAAGCTCATATAGGTCACAGAGTTTATTAAATAAGTACTCTTTAAACACTGTGGCGATTCATCTTAAAATAAATACATTTTTAGCTGTGCCTGTTGCCCTTAATGGAAAGGCACTGCTGCTTCCTTCTAGCAACAGCCACAAGGCCCTATGAAGCATTTGCTGTTTTTTCTGAGCCCACTAGATGGCGATCTTTTGAAAAAAAGCTTCAAAGTTGAAGTGCAGTATGCTCTATCACTGCTTTCTACCAAAGATAATTTGGGCGTGTCTCTCAGAGTAAAGATATGGACTTCCATTATGTATGCACAGAAGTCTAAAACAAACTCTTTCACATCTCAGTTTTGCTCCATATGACCTATTTAAATACTGCAGCATTTATGTAATTACCACAGTGCCAGAAAAGTAGTAGATAAACATGTGTGTGTGTTCTTGATGAAGGTTTGGATGAAATCACCATTATTTTTTCAGCCTCCCATTGACAGCCAACAGTGACAGTGAGCACTTTTTATGGTCACATGGTTTCTAATGCTGCTTTGTAGTATTGTGATTATGACAAGAGATGACAGATTAGACATTCTGGGTTCAGTTTTTAAATGTTCAGTAAATTTTGTAGCATAAAATAGACTATACTGGAGTACATATGGTCCTACTCCAAACAGTATTAAATCAACTCTGTCATAGTGTTAAATCAGCTCTACCGTACTGTTCAATCACCTCTATCATAGTATAAACTAACTCTTTTGGGCTTTGTGGGTCCTCGATCCTACCAGACTCCTGTCCGGACTACTGGATATTTTTACCACTGGATCACACAAGCTCCTGGACACTGATTTCTCCTGTCTGTGCATGTTTGACAATTCTTTGTTGTGCTTTGTCTTATTCAATTTTTGTCAATGGTAGTATGGCCAATGCAGATGATCACCCCTCTGAGTCTGGTCTGCTTGAGGTTTCTTCCTATACCAATAAAATATCCATGGAGTTTTTTCATTACCTCTGTTGCCAATGTGCTTGCTCAGGGGGTGGGTAAAGTCAGACCTTACCCTTGTGAAGCGTCTTGGGGTGACTTGTGTTGTGATTTGGGGCTATATAAATAAATTGAATTGAATTGAATTCTTTTAGAGGTGATCGAATTAACACTGTGATAGAATTGATTTAACAGTATTGGTGGTGGGAGTAAATGTACTCTCTGCAGTCTATTTTATTCTGCAAAATTGCAAAATTTACTGTGAGGAGACGATGGATTATAATCATGGTTTCAACTCTTCAGGGACGTGACATTTTACATTTGAATGGCTAATGTAATTTTTATTTATTAATCAGAACTATAAACTTGCAGCCATTCTGTTTTGTTTGCACCTTGTAGAACTGGAATTGCGTCAGGAACGACATCTGGTGCAAAACTGTGCCAAATCTCAAAGCAGATCTGTACATGATCCGCTGTCACAACCCTGAACAACCAGGGTCATCCGAAAGCCAAACAATCGAAGTTCTAACCTTAATCTTGAAGTCAAACGTCTCTCCAACTTGAAACACTGTGTTTCCAAAAAAAAATCTCTGATTTGATGGGAGAAAATGACAGATTGAGGAGGGTTTTGTCCATCATTACCTAATTATATGCAAAGGAATGCATTCTTTCTATGCTCTTCTCATTTTAGTTTAATAGATTGAATCCATAGTACGCCTTTAAATATTTGACAAAAAAGAAAAATCCATGTAGTATTTTATGTGTGAATGTGAACAATTGCACACTTAAAATGTTGATTTATAAAGATAATTTCAAGATGCACATCATGTCTTCATTTTGTGTCATTTTCAGACCTCTGTTTCATTGCTTTTATTCACACTGGGACTAAAATGCGACAATGTTGCGCATATCACTTTATTTAATTTGCATTCACACTAAAATATTTCTCAGCAGAGCAAAATGTAAATAAAAAATAAATGTGAACACATTGCCCCCTCGTTGGTCAGAAATGCTGCGTTTATGTTCTGGAGTATACGTCATCATGCAAGCTCTGGAGTCTGCTCAGTGACGCGGTTAGCATCAGACCTACCACTAGCCTCGTAGGATTCCATCCTATTATGATGGATACTGTGGATGTCTCCACAGAATCATTGACTGGTTGGTCCTGTGAATTCTATCCAGCTTTTGAAACCATGAATATGCGTCTTTTTCATCCCCTGAACTCTCGCTTTTGTGAAGGTAATGTCTGAATTTGATGTGCTATTGCCGATTTATCCCCCCCACCCCATGCCACTGCACCCCAGACTGAATGAAAGCCCTTCTCTATAATTAAACTGCTGAACAATTTATATGTCTCCATATATCTGTGTGTGTATGTGTGTGTGTGTGTTTGTAAGCTATTTGATCATTTGACAGATTGTTATGGGGTAGTGCAACTTATCTGTGGGCAGCGTGGTGGCCAGGTGTTGTACTTGCTTCCAAAACAGAAGGTTCATGGTTCAAGACCACCCATATTCTATGCCAACCCAGGTGTCATTCTGGGGTGTCTTTTGACAGCAAACTATCCTACCCATTAGTCAACATGTCTAATGAACATAGTCCATGATATGAGTCAGATATTTGGTCCACTGGGTCATCTTGTCTTCTCAGCATGCAACCCCCCACACTTCATGCAATTCGATTAGAGACAACCTCCTGCAAATTTTCCCGGCCTGATTATTTTGGCACAGATCTTACTGCAATTACTGAGGTAGAAAATGCAGCATGGACCAAATGAAACCCTCCAAATGAGCTAGGTGTGAAAACAGTGCAATAGTCTCACGCCTCTATTGTGCATTATGTAATACAATTTATTACATTATGTGCTAAACACTACGTAATGCATATAGATGGTGTAACTGTGAAAAATCAAATTTCCACAAGTTCTTAACATTTGACATACTAGAAACACAAAATCTATTATCATTTAACATGATTGAACAACCATTAAAAGTCCTGATTGAATCATAATTTTTCTCACAAGCCAGGTCAAGCTGGAAAGAGGTCTCAGTGGAGCAGCGTGGAAGGAAAATGAACTATTACCCTCTACAAGTATGTGGAGTGCCCTCTAAACTGTCCTCGCAGGCTGAGAGTGTGTTATGTAGTGGGCTGGATGTGAGCAATGAGTTATGTACTTCATTAAGCACCAGTAATTTCCCTCCCAGATATCATGTCGCCTTCAAATTTCTGAGTAATCCATCCAAGCAGCCATCAGCTAAATTTAGCTCTCACGAGCACAATGCCACAGCTCGTCATAACAATGTAGGTAAAGGTGTCTCGCAGCGGCGAAGTCATACAAGGTGCCATTAAAAAGATTTTGGCCTACATTACAATGAGACGTGTATAAAATCTTTAAATTTTCAGTGGTGAACTATTTATCATCCATACTTTAACTGCTGCTATTCGCTCATTTTAATTACATCCATCATCAGTATGACTCCAATTCTCAGCAGGATTAACTCTACCAGACACACTGTATTTAAACTTAAATTATAAGAAAACTTCATTGAACTGCAAAGTTCATTTAACTTTATTTATTTAATTATATTACAACATTTTTTGTCTAACGGCTACAGTAGCCAGAGTGATTAAGTAACCACAAAAGGAATTCTACTTTTTACTGAATGTAATAGGGCTGCACATATTGCATCTGATATATCACTGAAACAAACTGAATATGAAAATGACTCCCCTAAAATTTATCGGAACATTACTCAAGCATTTGACAGTTTGCTTCAAAACTGCATGATAATTTGTTTAAAGTTTAAAGTAAGTCCAATACAGCCCCTGAAGCCAATTGCGTCAGTGCATCAGCCTAGATACTGTAGTGTGAAGTGGATGAGAATCTACAACATCCCCTGGACAGGATGCCCGTCCATCACATATTACTTCCCCAGCCAAGACCAGTACCCATTTACAGCTGGGTTGACTGGGTGTTGGATAGGGTTTTGGAAACCAGCAGCTCAGATGCCCTTGTTGGTTAGGAAAGGTTTACTGCCCTTGACTTCATGGTAGATGCTGTGACAAACAATGGATGCCCTGATTGCAAGACTTGACAAGCTGAGTGAGTAATTCAAGTGTCTGGGTTTGCGATTGTCCTGGATCAAGCCTATTATACTGGCTTTCATTGACATGCTGGACTCAGCCATCAGAAATATAATTGTATACGGTGAAAATGTCAAACACATTGGGGCATTCACTTATCTTGGCATTGACATTCATGTCTCTGGGTCCTCAACCTTTGAGATCGAGAGACACCTGGGAAGAGCTTATGGAGTCATGACGTCCATGATTAGAGGTGTTTGGCAATGCCAGTATATTTGCAAAAGAAGGAAGGTTCAAGTCTTTCAGGTCTTTGTTCATCCTGTCTTTGTGTTTGGGTGTGAGACTTGGATGCTTCCGAGTGACCTAAGGCAAAGTCTGAATATCTTTGGTACCAGGACTCTTTGGATGATCCTTGGGTATCACTGGAATGACTTTGTATCAAACAAATGGTTACTAAAACTCCAGTCACACAGAGATAAGACTGTTGGCGAAATAAAGGTGATGTCACATTTATGAGTCGCAAAGGCTATGTGGCACACCATATGCACGATGGTGGCACCATTGTTGTAGGAGGGTCATGCGTATGTGGCACAAATTTATAAGACTGTCTTCCTTTTTTCAGAAAACCGCATGATTATGGTAAGACTGTGGCAGGACTGTTTCACATCAGAAACGTCTTCCCCACTCTGTTTCTTCTCAACCAACAGCTTCAGGTGATTCTGTAGCTTCTGACATGTCTTCTATGCCCCTCTTTTTCCCCTATTTGCTCATGCTGCTTTAAGGTGGCATGGAGTATCGATATAATCGATGTGTTCTGTTCGGTGAATGGAAGCGAGTGGGAGAGCGCATGCTGCACAGGTCAGAACCTCGGACAGCTCCTCCTCACCCTCCTCTTTTTGCTCCTCACTCACAGAGCTGCTCTCACCTCAGTGTGGCGTCGCAAAACGTGTGTGCTGCTGTTGTGCGCATATGGTGCATGTGTTTTATGTATGCTGACATATGCACCTCTGTGGCCCACTGTGGTACACTTCTTTAAAACCAGTTGCTGCGTTTTAGAGTTGCAGGAGTCACAGAGCGTCTTTTGAATATGTCCTAAATACACTCTGCGACTGATTTTCACCTTGCAACACATCTGCATTTTTTCTGTGACAGTTGAGCGAATGTGGCGAGCACACCTGTGACCTATTGTCCTGAAACTGTGGCAGTGTGGTCATAACCCCTGGTGTGACTCGGCCTTTAGGGAGACTCGGATGAAGAGTATCACCATTATTGTGAGGGAACATCAGCTTCCACATTTTGGCCATGTGGCACATTTCTCTGGGCATAATCCAGCACGCATGTGTCTCAGTGTTGAGGACCCCATCTGCTGGAGAAGGGCAAGAAGATCCGTACACTTCACCTGGCTGTGGCAGGCGAAGTGTGGAGACACTCATCTAAAACTTGACACTGACCTTCATTCAGTCTCATGCACATTCTCCTCAGAATTTGTATTGAAGTTGATAATCTATGAAAGCTTCAACAAGCACACATCAGTTATTGGTGAAGCTGACAGGTAACACAGCGTGCTGGGCTTGGAGTATGGATGGTAAAAATGTCAGTCCCACTGAATGTACAAATGTACATTACACCCGGTACAGCGGCACTCCATCTACTTCTCAGCACTTCCAGGCAACATGCCAATTAAGACATTAACATATTTTCTATTACTCAAATTACACCTCTGTCAACATCCACACTCATATATCTCAGTTCAATAGAGCTGAATCCTCATCATTTTTTTGATATTTTTACTCAGCCACTTCTTGCTATTTTATATTTTGGCATGAACTGGAAAGGGTAGTGGAAAATAGTTCACAGAGGAAAATTCCAACTGATTTTTTTTTTAATTCAACTTGGAGTGCATATGAACAGCTCATCATTCAATGTAGCACAATTGGGAGGCACAGTTGGCAGTGGGTATGATTGCACTAAAGCAGTGCACTGGCAGTTTTCATAATGCATCTTTAGTCCTCGTCAGAATTATTGCCACCCCTGAATTTTAAGTTGAGAATGTAAAATGTGTGCAGAAATAAATGGAAATGAACTATTTAAAAAAAAATCTGACTATTGTATAAAATGCTCAAAGTTATTGAACATGAACAAACGCTTTCATATAGTTGTAAAATAGATATAAATACAGTACATGTGATACAGTAATTGGCATTGCGTTATTGATTTATTTGCACATTTATAAAATAAAAGTCAAAGAAAAATAAATTAAAAAATAAATTAAAAACAAAATGTGCGGGTGAGGTAGAAAGCCACATTTGCTCTCACTGACAATGTCTTGGACTTCATTACATATATCATTAAGATATACAAGCAATATGATACTGTTGGGGTGTAGCAATATTGCGTTTTGTTTTTTGTTTTTTTCCCCCCTTGTCCTGTCTGGCAGTTTAAGCAAGCAGAATTGTGGTCTGAGTACCTTCTTGTGCCAGACAGCTTTGCTTTGTCAAGGGGAGCTCTATAGACCCCATAGGCTCCCCTTGTTTGTAAATATATTTTATTTCACTATTAAATGCATAGTATTAAATCGCCAGATCCGACAAGCGTGGGGGGGTGGACAGAAAAAGAC
>OMMV01037588.1:6838-18104 GCA_900302635.1 Chatrabus melanurus | reverse complement strand
AGTGTTGTGTGTGTGTATATATATATATATATATATATATATATATATATATATATATAGTCAGTAGTGATGGATCCTGGTTTAGTCAGACTTAACCACTGCCAGGGTTAATGCGTTTATCCCGTCTGTCGCCGTCTATCCTAAAATCATATGTAGTTGTAATACTTTATGTTTATAGTGTAGCTTAAGTCAAATTGTATATGAAAATGTTGCGGCCCACAAAGCCTCTTATGTTGTGTGTCTCTCTGCACAGAAAGCGACACCTCTGGATGGTTGTATTACGGCTTATGTTCTCTGTGCATCATGTGTTTTTTTTTATCTCGCCTGATTACTTTGATGAAGACCAAATTTACTTTCTCCTCTCATAAAATGGATTCTGCACAGCTGCAGTTTCAGTGGTGGAGATACTCACTGTTATAATTATTTTGGGACTGCGGGAGTTAAAGATGAGACTAGGAAAATACGTCTTTGAAATATCTACTCCAACGTTAAGGCAAAAAAAAAAAAAAAGATGGAAAGCAAAATTCACGTCTGTTCTTATATTTGCTTGTGTACTTTGCATTAAGTTGAAGCATTAAAAGGTTTATCCACCAGGGGGCAAATTTGCTGAATTATATCTGGCTGACGGTGGAATACTTTCCTTGTCTTGATGGTGATCTCACGCGGCTACTCCGACATATTTGTTACGGTGTAGTGACGAGAAAGTGGACAAACATGCAGTTTGCTTTCCACCATTTTTGTTTTGTTGTTGTTTCTACCGAACTATTTTCCTGTACTGCAGCGATACTACTTCTGCGCTTATATTGCCCCCACTCTTGACACAGGTCTTGCAAGCCGTAGATGTATTGCATTAAATTTGAAGGACAATGAATGCTTGAAATTAAGTCAGGGAACACGTGTTATGAGTATCAAGGTCACATATTCAAAAGTATGTTTGTCACTTTTGCGTTAACAGTGTCGTACGTAGTATGTTGTGTGTATTTGAGATTATACAAATATAAACCACACATATAAATTTTTATTATTCCCCACAATTAGCAGGGAAAGCATAGGATTAATGGAGTAAGTCACTCAGTGAGTCCACAAATTTTCCGAACGTAACTCAGTAAAAACTATGGCATATTCTGCTCTGGCATTTTGGGTTCTGATAGAAACAGTTGAGGACCAGTGAACCTCCTATTTTGGTCCATGTTGGCATCTTTTAACATGCACAGTGACCATAACTGTTGGTTGTTATTATTACCGTTGTAATCATTATATTATAATGTGTTTGGACCAGAATTTAGAACAGAATGAGTCTAAGGTCACATGTGCAGCTTTTCCTGCAGCCAGAGAGAAAATTTTTCAGGCTCCAGGTTTGCACGAAACACAACTCTTGATTTGTCTGAACTCTACTCTGAAGGGTTAAAGCACTTTCCATGTGAGAAGGTAATACCACAGTTAGGAACGAAGTAGCTGTACTCTATGGTTCCTAGCAGGGTCAGTGGCAGCAGGACCTTTTAATATCTCCTATTTCTACAGGGGACCAGCCCCCACAGCTTATATAACATAGGAAACAGATGTTGGCAGCACACAATCCTTTTCTTTCTCTTCTATCTTCCTCACACTGTGACGAGTCCGTGTCCAGCTATGCACGTGTTTTCTCCATAATGTTCATATCAGCACACTGCAGGATGCCACATCTTTATAAAACCAAGATGTTTTCACAAAAATGTGCCATTTTCTTCAACAAAAATACTACAAACTATGACTCTAATAGGCACAGATAATTAAATGATCAGGAATTTGTAACGGAGATAAACCTGTGATGCAGCGTGTGGTCAGTTACTGGGAGTTGTTGTCACCCCGGCGATGATGGACACAATAATCTCAAGACGGGGTCTCACAGAATGTCAGGTCACAGAATGATGTGAATGAGCCTTTGTTATGTGCAGTAGATGCCTGGGAAAGTTTTTCCACTTCAATTCACTCGTCATCGCACGTTTTACGTCCAGAGACAGCGATATAGGTTTAAAAAAGTGGATGTGGCTTCCAGCACGCTCCGCCCACTGAAGTATAACCTAACGAAGAGTTTAGTCTTTTCATAAATGCCAAATTTCAGCACAAATGCTGCAAAGCCCCATCATACCTGAAAACGGAACAAATCTAGGCTCGGGTCTCCTATGTGCCTTCTGGTAAACTGTCACTGAATTTCACATCTTTTTAAGAAAATCGTTCTCTGTGTCGCTCCACCATGAAGCTGAATAACTGGTGATGCAACAGACAAAAGTTGCACTGTGCACAGTTTCTCCAATCACAGCCACAGAAGCCGATCACTCCTTCAAAGTTGTCATGGGTGTCTTGGTGGCTTCCCTCACTTGTCTCCTTCTTGCACAGTCACTCAGTTTCTGAGAACTGCCTCCTCCAGACAGATTTACCATACAGCAACATACTGTCTGTATTTCTTAATAATTGATGTAAATGAAGTCCAAGACATATTCAGCGACTTGGAAATGTTCTTGTATCTATCCCCTGACTTATCCCAAAAAAAAAGTGATGATTTGTATAAAAAAAAATACTACTTATATTTCGTTTGTCCAATTAATTATGAGCTCTGAACATGGAGGGACAGTGTATAAAAATTGCTGTAATTCCTAAATGGTTAATGCAGTATTTTTGTTAAACCCTTTTAATTAAAGCTGAAAGTCGACATTACACACACTCCATGATGGTGGTGTCCAAATACCTATGGACCTGACTAAGTATTTAGAAACCTTGATATAAGTTGCTAAAGAGAGTTTCTGTGTTTTTGCTGGAGGTATAGTCACCTTCATAAAGTTGTAAAACACATTTGTGGAGTATTATTTTGTTGTGAGAATACAATCATCTTCTTTAGCTGTAAAAATACAATAAAGTGACAAATAAATCCAAGACACCGAGACGAGCCCGTAAAACTGGCGAGAGACGGTGAAAATGAAGCTCGGGTAAAGCTGAGATCCACACGCAGGATCACACTTTTGTGATCCGTGTCATACTTTATCAAAGTTTCACTCAACCTCAAATACTTTTTGGTGAAATTTTAAAGTCTGAACTTTGCAGATTTGCAAGAACACACACACACACATGTAACACACACGTGCTTATATATCCTTTGGTTTTAAGTTACCTACCCTCTCACTTCTATATGATGCCTGTTGCCACGGAGACCGCTATAACCCAGGTGACAGACCCTTCCTGTGAGTTGCGGCCTGTGATTGGCCCGTTGACGAGGGAAGGAGGGGTGTAGACTTTGAGCGTTGTGATTGGTCGGCAGAGGCAGCGGTGTGGCAGACAGTGGTTCTGTAGATAGCATTGATTTAATCGTCTGGCAAACGGCAGATAGTCCACACACGCACACACACACACACACACACACGCGTATGTGTGTGTATATATATAGAAACGGCTGGCGGGCAGGAGGTGCAAGGGGAAATTTGGCCCAGTGGGGGTCACCTCTGTGGGAGAGAGAGAGTGTGTGTGTGTGTGTGTAATATCATGCTCTCCAGGAGAGGCGTTGCTGGCAGTAATAGAAGCACTCCCAGGAGCAGATCACACTGGGTAATATCACGCTCCCTGGGGAACTCGCCATACATGCTCACCCACACGCACACATGGAGCAAACGCGGCACATATGGCCTGTGCACAACACGCCTGACACACTAATCCAGACGTGGTGGGGGACACAAATGAACGGTGCACACACATCTTATTAACTTCTTGCATTCTTACGAGGTCACACGACGGCGTTTGACTGTCTGTGGAAGCTCTGATTGGTCGTCGCTGATTAGAAATGATGCACTTATAAACTTACCTCGCAGAAATTGATAAGATGATCAATTACCATCTCAAAAGACTGAATGCCTTCATTTAAGCAGAAATTCCAACATATAATCTGCCTATTGATGTTTAATTTGGCAATTTATCATATTGAAGAGGACTTTTGAAGATTTTGAGGAATTTTATGTATTTCATGCTAAATTAATTTGGAATGGGACGATAGAGGGTTGTTTCCATTGCAGCTTTGAGAGGGTGATTGTGTTAACGCTTCGACTGGTGGGTCGATTAAGATCCAGTCCAAATCCCACGTTCCAGCTCAATGTGTCTCTTACTATTGTTTGAGTCCCCTTATTTACAGTCGGGATATCGGACTCGTGTTATTGAAGCGAGGCACGAGGGCGGAGCACGTCTGCCAGCGCCTGGTGGTGGGTCTCAGCACGGTCTCTGCCACGTGTGCTCACCAGAGGTTGGCTGTAATGTGTTTTGGACGGCAGGTTGTGGTGGGAGCCTTGGCGTGCTGTTTAACCTCAGTGTCACACTGCTGTTTTTGACCTACTTTTTTCTAGTATTCACTAAACCGATCCAAATCACTGTGCATGACGCGATGATCTCTGCTTTTACACCCGTTTGGCCTGTAGTACCTGTGCGGACCAGAGGGTTAGGAGTGCTTAAATTTAAGGTGTAACCAATAGCTGCAGCGCACCTGCTTCCCCATCCACCGAAACACAAAACGCACCACGGGCTTCAGAATTTGGCGTATCTGACATCACCTCCTGAGCAGCTTCTTTGCCGTATTTTGCAAAGCAACAGGAGCTCGCACTGCTGACATGTCACCACCGCGCAACCTGTATCTGTGTCACATCACACAGCACTACAAAGTGAAGAGAACATCGGGAAGGACGGCTTTAATTTTACATTTACTTTGTGCTCCTTCCTCCTGCCGTTCCGCGTCTCTGTTGTACAACAAGCTCCCACAAACCCCACATTTTGCCGTGTTCAGATGACACGGCAGATGAAAGAACCCGGTAGGCTGTGAGACAGAATGTGTTTTCATGGCGTCCCGTCTGAGAGCCTCTCCTCTCTGTAATCTATAGACTGGCTTCAATAAGATTGTAAGCCGACAGCTTCATGAGGTGAGGAGGAAGCTGCTTTGATCTAAAAATACACACCATCATTGCCTCTGGAGTGGAAAAAGTTAAAGAGTTTCCCTGTGTCTTAATCAAAAAAAAGCCTCATGATTTTCCGAGGAGAGGATGCTCGGAAAATATTGAGCGCGGTGGCATTGAGGGTGTATTAATCCTCGCTCAGTGTTATCTTCCTTGGGAATATGGGAATGTTTGTGTGGCTGGTGTGTTGTTTTTTTTGGGAGGAAGGCAGCTAATTTATCAGTGTTTGAGCCAGTAGATTCAGAGAAAGTTGTTTTTCTCCGGCTCTTTATCTCGGTGTGTACAGGTGCTTTTGTAAATAACAAGTCTGGACTTTGAGCCCGTGTTTGGTTCTGTGGACTCGTTGGCTCGGGTCACTGTGCTGTTTGTGATGTAAGGAGCCTCAAAGCTCGTCCAATAACACACCTCTCTTCTGTCTCCCTCTCCACCCCCTTATTTCTTTCTTTCTTTGCTTGCTTCCTTCTTCACTGCCTTCTTTCCTTCATGTTATCTTTTTTCCTTCTTTCTTCCTTTTTCTTTGTTTCACTGTTTCCTTCCTTCCTCACTGCTTTCCTTAAATCATTTACTCACGTTCTCCTTTTCCTTCTTACTTTTCTTTTCTTTCCATCCTTTCTTCCTTCCCTGGTTCCTTCCTTCTTCACCACCTTCTTTCCTCTTTTCTCCAATATTTTCCTTTTTCCTTCTTACTTTCCTTCTTTTTTGTCATGCTTCGTTTTTACACACTTTGCTTTCCTCTTTCTCTCTTCATTTATGTATTTTTTCTTCCTTCCCTGCTTTTCTCCTTCTTCACCTTCTTTTCTGCTTTCCTTCATGTTCTCCTTTTTCTTTCTTTCTTTTTTACCCTTTGCTTCTCCTTTCTTTATTTCCTTATTTTTTATCATCTTCTTTCCTTCCCTTCTTTCTTCCTCCTCATTGCCTTCTTTCCCTCGTGTTTTCTTTCTCTTTCTTTCCTTTCTTTGTTTCTTCTTTCCTTCGCTCCTTCCTTCTTCCCTCTTCTCTCTGTTTCAGAGCATAGGCAAAGGCTCTTTGTGGTCCATAGATCCGGAGTACAGACACAACCTGATCCAGGCACTAAAGAAGACGCCCTATCATCCTTACTCAGCCGGCCTGGCCACACCCTCCATCTCCCCACCCAACCTGCCTCCGACATTTCACCACAGGTAAGACGATTAACTTGGTGGGTGGCGACTTAATCGATGAGTTACAAAGTACTTGCTTTGCTCAATTTATCTTGCAATGATTTTATTCTTTTGACTAGTTGTCTTTAATAAATGATAAACATGCTGTACTACAAAGGATGGATGGATGGATGGATGGATGGATAGATGGATGGATGGATGGATAGAGGCTCTTTTTCTTTTTTTTGGATCTATGTTTTTGAATTTGTTCTCTTGAAATTGAACAAAATACCAAAAACCTGTAAAGTCACAAAATGGTTTTAAAGTGTTCATAGATCTGCTCTTTTATCTTGATCTGATCCAAACCAGGATCAACTTTTTGACAAAGCTTTGTTAAAAAATCTCCCTCGATGTGTGACACTTGTAAGATCACACATACTGGACACGCCTCCACCTCTTTTACTCATTCTCTCCTCTCTCTCCATCTGTCACACTTTCTCCCTCCTCCTGGCCCACGGCATTACGGAGCCGACCAACCCCACCCCCATCCTTTTCTAAAATCTTCTTCCTCAATGCTTCTTTGCAGCCACATCACCCCCTCCCCTTCACGATTTGTGTTAAATTGAACCAAAAATGCAGACAGTAACCACATGGGAAGTAAAGTAAAGAGTGATTTATTTACCAGAAACTAAAGTAGTGTCCAAAAACTGGGGAACAGTCCAAAAGTCAGGTTGACAGGAGGAGAGTCGGTATCAGTGTGGAGTGTCGGGGAGATGACGATGAACGCGGGAACGCAGAACATGGAACAACATCGTGAACAGGAACGAAGCAAACAAGAATAATCCAGCAACTAACCTGTGAAAAAACTTAAATAGTGACACATGTAACGAGACAATACGAGACAGGTGTGGTGATCTGTTTCAAGAAAGAGTGAGATGAACGAAACAGGACAAGCCAGAGTGACGAGACCACACCCACACACATACCACACCCACACGCACCACACCCACACAAATTGAAAGAGAGAGAGAGACGTCAAACTACAAAGAACCCAGAGTGAGTTTAAAGCAACACAAACACACAAGATGAATCCACATAAAGACGAAGTACTGAAACCAAAGCGGAACTCAAAAATGGCTAAAGTATCAGACACAGGAACAGTGACCACAAAACCCCCCAGAAACTACAACAATTAACAGACAGGACATAAGACGAGGACAACACAATGACGAGACGAAGACAAACAGCTGTCTCCAGCCGCGGTCAGATTAGCTACGACAGACAGCGGCGAAGCGACCAGCTGCCGTTCATTTTCAATCAGAGTGGATGTTTTACAGCGGCAAGAGACAAATGGTCGCTATGCCGCCAGCTAGGCGGGGCCAAAATAGACGAGAAGCCTATTTTATGCAAATGCTGAGCGACGCGACACGGTGGCTGCCAATCCGAGTGACGGCAACGTGACGTATGTTGGTTATTCGCACTTTGAAAAAAATAATCCAAGATGGCAGAATACGCTTCGCCACAGCTGTATTTCTGTATAAGTCTGATATGTTTGGCTTTTTTTTTTCACTTATATTTTGTAAAAGTTAGCGAGAAATAAGCACTTTTAAATCTAAAAACCCTGTTTGATGATTTACAAGACATCTTACGAGACCGTAGCAAGCTAACTAGCGACACAGGAGCGTCACCGCGACACACGTTGCACTGAAACAAATTAAACGAACTTTGGTTCCACCAAGCAGTCAAACACGGAGGAAAAGCACAAAGTGACAGCGTCGGGTTTCCCCGTCCTCTATAATCCATCATTAAACATTGTGCACAGTGACGCCAAGTAACCACGAGCTGGCCACGCCCAGGAACGCCCATCAAGCGACAAACACCAACTGCTTGTCACCCTCCTTTGTAGCTAATCTGACTGTAGGGTCTCTCTCTGTCTCGCTCTCTCTCTCTCGCTCGCCCTCAGGCACGTCACAGGTAGAAGCGGTGTGACTGCGTTTGCCTCTTCTTCTTTTTTCTTTTTTTTGCTCCACTTGTTCACTTGTTGACTCCATCCTGCTCTCGTCAGCGTCTCCTTTCCTCCAGGCCTCTGTCATCTTTCTCTTTACACATCGGCCCCCCCACCGCCACACATTTTGCTTTCTATTGTTTAGTGGTTCTCTGGCACATAACACTCTTTTGTTCCACTCCTCGAACACTCTTGTCTCCTCTTTTAATATCCCACAACTCGTCCTCCTCTGCCCCGGGCATATATTAAAAACTAGTGGAGCGCCCTGTGCTCCGTCTCCTTTATTTAGTCCCGCTGTGATTTATTCCTTCACTTTTCCCTCTCTCGCCACTATTTCATCAATCAATTAAATCATCTTTCGTCGGCATCCACTTCTTCCTCTGAACTTGGGCTAATCTACTCGGGTTGTTTTCTCCTCTTCGCCTCCTCCTCTTTGCTAACTGTTCAGTTTCCATCCACCTCAGAAGAAATGTCAGCAACAGTTACCGTTGGTTGTCTTTTCCTGCTTCCGCTTGTTCTTTTTCCTGCCTCTCGTGCGCTCGCTTTCCCTTTCCCTTTCTGTCTCTACAAATAACGCCTCCCAAACTTCACCATTACACCGCCGCGCTCCGCTCCTCGGTTGATCCGTGCTGGTTGGCTTGCAGAGCCAGCGGACTGTGTAAGACAGAATAATTGGTTCACTGTGAAATGTAAAAGTGTCATTTTGAACAATGAGGTATGGGGAAGTGGAACAAATTAGAGGCCAGATTCAGAACATGGGAAGGGAAGACGTGGTGAGGAGAGGTCCAGGCGGGAGGAAGAGGAGGAGGTGGTGGGATGTTCATTTGCATTGTGACACACACTGGGCAGTGAGAGAGAGGAAGAGTCCATCCGTGTTAACGGTGTGAACGATGTACATCCACACGAGCACGCCTACATCAGGATCTCCGCACGCATTCAGAGATCGATATTAACGCTGGTCCAATGGCGAGGAGGCCTGTTTTGCAGATTTTTGGATTACCAAATCCAAACTTCACATTTCATTGGATTAGTGGGCCAGCAGAGGAAATGAGGGCCTACCTAAATTTTATGGTGCCGCCAAAGCCGATAATCCCTGACAGTCTTCATGTTTTCCATACGATTCCAGTGTTCCTACCAGATATTAATGTGATTTACCCCCAGAATTCTCTCTCACCTGCACACTAAACCTGAAAGGGGCGAGTCATTTTGAAGAGTTACTAATCCCCTGGGATACTGGATAAGAAACCTTAATGTCAACCTCGACACCATTATTTGATATGAAGTAAGAAATTCGAATTCCAGACTTTCTAGAGGGAAAAGTGAAAGAGAATTCCTCCTGAATTCCTCCTGATTTTGACTGGAACCTGCTGCCATCATTACTGGACCCTGATTTGAACGTGGCAGCATTTTCAACACATCCACTTACAAATAATAATCAACACTAAAACTGTGATGTTATTTTACTTTTAATTGAAAGTTTTGGTCCAAATTTCTGAGGACAGTTTACATACAGTCACAGTTAATGGTTATCAAAAAATATTTAAAAAATTATTATTCTGAGAGGCTGAAAACATCACACAGATAATTAACATTTGCTAACCTTGGAAACTGAGTGGTTAATGGACACAGTACTGTGTTGGACACAGTACTGTGTTGCCCACAGTACGAGAGTCCTGTGTTCAAGCCCACCCACGCCCAATTCCTTTCTGTGTGGAGTTTGCACCTTCTCCCCGCGTGTTGTGGGTTTTCTTTGGGTACTCCGGTTACTTCCCACCATCAAAACATGCACATTATTTCTATATGTGGCCAAGCTTTGACATGAGTAAAGACAGTGTGGTGTATTTTGCACTACTGTGGATCAATTTTGAAGACGTTCCCTGCGATTAGGAGAGCCAGCACGGGATTAACGGAGCTTATCAGTCAGTGGGTCTGCAAAACTTCGTAAAAACTACTGCGTATTCAGCTTTGAAATCCTGGGTTCTGATGGATACAGAGGGGGACCTGTGCACCTCTTCTTTTGGATATATCACAAAATTAACACAGACGGGCCCATCAAGTTGCTTGTGAAGCATTGTTGCTAATCACAGAGTCCTGGTGGCCGCTCTTGCTCATATTTTAAAGTTTTGATTAACTTCCAACCCTCCAGGCAGTCACTGATTTCTTAAATCAACACACACATAGAGAGTTTTGAAATTAATTTGAAATATTAAACCCAACATGCTTTGGTGTTCTATTGTAAGAGTTCCATTTGCATCCAAATGCAGCGTTGAACATTCAGTCTACAACATCCAAAGCTTGAGTCAGCTTCTGAACAGCAACATAAATATATTGGGCGTTAATTCATTATGTTTGGGGTTATTATTTTGGGAATATGAATCAGTCATATTTATTTATTTACTCACAAAATATTTATAGAAAAAAATTGCCTTAAAATAGTGCTGACAGTATCTTTGAGGAATACACTGTATCAGTTCATGGACTTTGCAAAAATAGTAAAAACAAATGTACATTAAAATATGGAATAATATATTGATAGTTGCCTTTATGTGCATCTTGAAATTCAGTCGGCCGAAACAATATAACACAATATCACTCTCAAGAGCACTCACTCTCAAGAATATTATGTTACGAAGTGTAATGACCGTGAATGGCTGCACGGCATGTCTATTATTTTAAGGTCAAGGACTGTCTCAAGCAGTTCTCCACAATTCGGAAGTGGAAGATGAAGGAAGCGAGTGAGAACAGAGAGATAGGGAGACTGTGGTGGAGTGAAAACATGGAAGAAGGGGGAGAGCAGCGATGCGTCTTCATCCTTTACTCTTTGTCGCTTAGATCTCTGTTTTTTTATGGACCATAATAATAACTCACTCCGCACCAGTCGCCCCTCACCTGCAGTTTGCTCCAGTATGAGTGCACGTGTTTGTGTAGGTGCATTGTGTATTTACACTCATCATGTGCATGCATTTAAAAAAAAAAAAAATGTCTGCATGTGTGCATCTGACATATGGAAGTGTGTATGAAATGAAGAGAGAGAGAGAGAGAGAGAGAGAGAGCGTGTGTGAGAGAGCATGCTGGGTAGGAGGTCAGCTCCATGGTGCATTCCTTCACACCCCATCAGCATCTGGATGAGAGGAGGAGGGGAGGGAAAAATGGATGGAAGGAGGGAAGAGCGTCTCGGAGGG
>OMMV01037575.1:4488-14494 GCA_900302635.1 Chatrabus melanurus | reverse complement strand
ATTTGACTGGCTGTATATGCTTGATTTTGGTGTAAAAATGTAACCATTTCCCTTCTACACTAACCCTTTGTGACCTGTGTTCTTGAGCAATTTCCGTATCACTGACATACCCGAGAGTAAAGGCTTATTACTTTTGAACATATGAAAATGTAGTCATTTACTTTGTGCCAACTGACTGAAAACCTTTTAAAATTTCAGGAAAATGAGTTGGCATCACGTTCAGCCATTCTGATGTTCAACAATGATGATAAAAGCACTAAAATATTTAGATGAACAGAGCATTTTATTTCAAGTTATACATTTTTCAAAATGGTTATTTCAGGAACACAACAAGCGAGCTCCTTGGATTAATTTTTGTGATCTCACAAAATATATACTCTCTAACTGCAAACACATTTGGAATTATTGAACAAACTGAAAAAAGTTATGGCATTTGGCACTATTGTCATTTTTCTTTTGCCACGAAGTGGACTTTTGCATAAAACAGATTTTAAAAAGTGTAAACCCATACAATTTCCCACACATAGTGGAAAAAAAGTTTTCTTCGTCTTCTTCCCATTCTACACAGCTGTTTGTCTCATAGAGGGACAAACACATATTTTATGCTTGGGGAAAAAAAAAGTGTCTTTTGCCATGGCTAAACAAAAGCTTATAGGACTACTGGCCCATCAGTCAAATCCTCTGCTAGTCCACTGTTGAATTACAGTGAAGGACTTTATAATTTAATACCCTCCCAGAAGTGACCTCATCAGGAAGTAAGGAAGCTATGTTTTAGCCCAGACGCTATCTTGTGGTTTTGTTGGATTTATATTGAGGTCAAAACATCATAAAATGTCATGTTTCGGATCCGTATGTTGCCTTTTTTCCCCTTTTTGTGATAAACGGTGATTGTAAAAATGTACAGGGGCGTGATGTTACACCGTGCTCTTGCCTCCCAACAGGACGGTCCCTGGTTAAGTCTCCATGTAGATTTGCAATTACATCAGGAAGGGCACCCAGAGCAAAACTTTTGTCAAATTGACATGCAGCTCCATGCAAAAACAAACAAACAAACAAGAAAACCAGTGATTATGTGCCAGTGATATGTACATAATATATGACTTATAGAGCACTGTGTCTGCCTTTGGGCTGCTCTAGTTTTAAGGCATTAATTCACCATATGTTGAAAAAAGTAGGTATTCAACTGAAATTCTTTGTGTTCTGTTAAATTTATCTCTTACAATAAAAACTCTCTGAAAATAAATATCTTAAATTCCTGATGTGGAGTGATTTTATTGTGGTCAAAGGTCCAAAAAGGATTTCCAATCATTTTAAGACAATTGTACATTTGGTTCAAATAGAAACTTTGAGACTCTGAGTAATTTAAGTCCAAAATCTGCTCCTCAGACTCAGTGGTTACTAAGTGCTGAGTAGTGAGTGAACTTGGCCATTTCCATGGCAACACTTCTATTTCTGGCAAAGTGTTTCATTGGAGCCTATAGAAACTTGAATGTTGCAAATAATTTGACACCAAAATTAAGACCATATGAAGACCAGCACCTGAGACATGAATGCATTCAAGTCGCAATTGGACAAGCTCTGGGCCAAGCCCAGACTGCTGTACAACTTCAAAGCACTGGCAGATGTATGTGAGTATTAACGTGGCAGATGGACTATAAGGAACAGTGAAAAGGTGCTTTTGCTGCCTAAAACACTGAACCAGTATCATATTGAGATATGCTACAATGTTCATGTAAGCATGTGTGCACACACGGATAGAATACCATGGACTATGCACAATTTTTTTCATTGCAGATCACATATAATTCTGTATAAGATGCATACAGCATGATCATATTCATATGAGATGTCATATTCATGCATGAATTGAATGATACAGATGTCTACTTTGAAATGATGCTGAACAAACACAGACAATGACAAAACTAAAACCAGTCATCAACAGTAATGAGAGGTGAAGGCGGGACCTTTCAGTTTCAAATAGTTCTCAACATTCACAGAAAGTCTCATTTGTGTTTGTCATTTGACACAATAGACCATGAAATACTATTCAACAAAATGGAAATGTATGTTATCAGAGGGGTTGGTGCTGGACTGTCTGAAGAGTTTTGTGAGAAACCGGCAACAATTTGTTCAGATTGGTCACAATAACTCCACATGCATGGGCATTACTTGTGGGGTCCCACAGGGGTCAGTATTAGGACCCAAAATGTTTATATTGTACATCAATGATATATATCAGGTAACAAGTATGAAATTTGTATTATTTGCAGATGACACTACTATTTTTTGTTCAGGTGAAAATTTGCAGCAGCTTCTGGAGCAGATCACAACAGAAATTAAATTACTAAAAAATGGTTTAATAAAAGCAAATTATCCTTAAATTTGAACAAAACTAAGTTAATGTTGTTTGGCTATTGTAAAATAGACGTACAAGTAATGATAAACAATAAATTGATTGAAAGAGTTCACCCTACCCGCAGGTAGCTCAGCGGATAAGGAGCTGGTCTGCCAATATGTAGACCTGGGTTCGAATCCCGCTTGTGCTACCTGTCTGTGTCCTTTGACAAGACACTTAATCTACATTGTCTCAGTCCACCCAGCTGTAAAAATGGGTACTGGCCTTGGCTGAGGAAGTAAAATGTGAGGCATCATTGTAAAGCGCTTTGAGCATCTGCTAGATGGAAAAGCGCTATAGAAATGCAGTCCATTTATTCATGAGCATAAATTTCTGGGTATGATACTGCATGACAAAATCTGCTGGAAACCACATTGATACATTAAAAACAAAGTTAGCCAAGAGCATTGGGATTGTGGGAAAAGTAAAGCATTTTTTTGGACAGCAAATAAATGAATATCTTAGATTTTTCACTTATTCTGCCATACATGAACTACTGCGCTGAAGTTTGGGGAAACACAAACAAGGTAGTGCAGCAGATAATTGCATATTTCATAAGAATTGTTCAAATTGTGATGCAAATATGAAATTTGGCACAAATATTCAATATAGGTCACTCTTCAAATCTACCCAATTGGCCATTTGAAAATCCAAGATGGCAGGCATATTTTCCAAGATGGCATCAAATTTAAAATTCTCCAATCATATTGAAACATATACCATATTATTTGCCTGATCATAAACATTCTAAAAAGGTATAGTTTGCACTATCTGTGACTGAATGTTATCATGTTATGGGGCAAAAACAGCTTGTACATATGTCAGTTTGTACAGGTGTCAAAAGTTAAAGTTGCTCCAATTTTTAAATTTGTCCGGATGCTTGGATAATATGGCCACCATCTTGGATTTTCAAGTGGCCAATTGGGCAAATTTGAAGAGTTACCAACAGAGAGTATTGATGCCAAAATTTATGCTTGCATCACCATTTGAACAATTCATACAGTTTTCTGCTGCACTAAGAGTAATCTACAACCAATATGTATTCTGCAAAAAAGAGCCATGAGGATCGTACATCATGTTGGATACCAGAAACATGCCAACAGACTTCTTTTAAAATCACAAGCTGTGAGGTTTATGGACCTGGTTGAATTCAAAATGGCACATTTTCTTTACAAAGCACAAAATAATTTACTTCCATGTAACATTCACACAAAAACATGCACTTTAGGGTCTGCTCTTCCTCTACATCTGGAGTTGGTCCCCGGGCGGCGGACTGTAGCTGCCAACTGTCCTAGTGGTTGGATTGCGTCTAAATATAATTAGGATGGGTTAAATGCAGAGGACAAATTTCGTTGTTTGTATGTATGTATGTACAAAGACAATAAAGACCCTTCTTCTTATAACATTCGAAGGCTGTTCACAAACAGAGATGAAGGATACAATCTCCAGGCAAAGTTACATTTTAAAAAACATTGTATACCTACAACACTAAAATATATGTGTATATCAATGTGGGGGTGAACTTGTGGAATAGGCTAGATGGTCAACTTAAACAAAGTAAAAATATAATTCATTTTAAAAAGATGTACAAGGCTCGTCATATCTTTCAAAGATATAAAGACTGGCATTTAATATTTGTTAAATATTATTTGAGTTGGGGGTTTTTCTGCAATATTGGCAAGAATAATCAAGAGGGTAATGTTCAGAATGGGGTTAAAAAGCAAATTCTATATGGTTTCTATATGGTAATATTTAGTTAAATATTAGAGGAGCAGGAAATTATAAGTGTTAACTTCTTTCTGCCTCCTTTTCGGGCATGTCTTTTGATATAATTCCTATTTTCTGTTGTTTCTGGTCGATTTTGAGGAGGCTTTGTCATTTGTGTTGGATTATACTATTGTTGTGCTGTGTATATTGGTTGACACTGTTTTTTTCTGTATTACTATGATGTGGGACATGATCTGAAATAAATAAATAAATAAAATAATAAAAATCACTCAAAGTATTCAAGAAAGTGTCCCAGTTAAACAAAAACACCTGTTCTTTAAGACAGCCAGAACTTCGCTACAATCACACTTCACTTAGCCCAACTGCATTCAGCCTGATTGGACTGTGCAATGGAAATGATTGAATTCTTCTTTTGAGCCAAAGCAGAAGAACGAACGTCATTTTCAATACATTAGTGGCTGCACCTTTACTCCCACATCTCCGCTTACAAGTCAAAACACTGATGTTTCCGCAAAAGGCCATATCCCACACAGTTCACTATAATGTGCAGCACATTTAATTTAATTATAACATAACTCATCTCCAGGTGGTCGCGATAGAAAAGCAGATTCAAATCTATTGGACATCACTTCCCTTTGTACGACAATAATAGCTGTGATATTAAGATCTGCTGGCTGTTTCTTTGGCTTTAACACTGGTTTGTGTCTCCCCAAAGACCCTGCATCGGGACTAAAAGCAGGCGGAGCAGAAGGAGCGAGAGAGAAAATGAGCGAGACAGGTCCTCAGGTTTCACAGCTGCAGGCCCAGCTCAACCCTAAAGTAAATGGACTCGAGGAAAGCCAATCCTAATTGATTCCAAGCCTCAAAGCTCTTTAGTAAACATTGTGGAGCAATGAAAATGACTTGTTATCCTAATTCATTGGTCGCTCATGCTGCATGATCAGCAGAGCAGACGGAAGCGAGATTAAACTGATTTCACTCTGCAATTTCTTCTCGTTCACTAAGATCTTTCCATAGACCTCCATGAGGTTTGTCACTATTTACGATTTCAAAGGTCTTCAAATGCAAAGGTCATTTCTATTCTGCACAAGGATTTGCTTAACTGTCCCGCAAGTTACTTTGGATAAAAGAATTAACAAGTTATAAACGTCGCGGGGCGACGTAATGGGCGGATTGCACAGGAATGTGAATTATGATTGGGCATACAGGAAGGTGTGCATATCAGATGTGAGGCCCATGTGAGGCCGAGATCTTCCAAACAAGCAAAAAGCACATATAGGATATTCCATCTGTTGTTCCCAACTGGTCTTGTGCGAATATCTTCAGCAGTTTCTTCTCTACGTGCGTCACAAAGTACCACCCGTATGAGGTGTGACGGACGGACTGACAGACGGACGGACGGACAGACATCGCCATCACAATAGGTGGGTTGGTTCCATGCAACCCGCCCAAAAATGAGAAATGCTTGGACTTAATTATCAGTTTGACAATTATAGCTAATGTAGTTTAAAATAGACACAAAGGACGCCACAGCGAACCACTAAGGGGTTGAGTCCACTCCAACAATGCTGCACGTCAGAGTCGCTTTTGGCCAACATCAGCGAAAAGTATTATGGGAATTCAAGTGGCCAGTTTGCTGGAATGACGTACACCCCACCACACTCTCAACCTTCTGTTGCTGTGCTGCACGAGGAAAGGAGCTGATTGGTTGGATTTGTTGCTACGGTCAGGTGACAGGCTCTAGCCATGACAAACATCAAGAAACGCAGATATTTCAGCACACAGGAAACCCCAGTAAATGCTTTACTTAACTCCCTGGGTGAGCTAAGATGCTAAGCTATGCTAACAGCCTGAAAAAGGTTTACCTTCTATGCTTCGTCTGCATGTCATTTTCTGGTACTTTATCTGCATTTTTTGGACCAAGCAGTTCCAGGGATTCAGTTCTAGGGACTACCCACTGGGGGAGCTTCCATGAGAACTACACACACCCCAAGCGCCCTTCTTTCTGCTTACATTCGCACCACCAATAGGAACCAGGTAGGAATGCTTAAGTGACGTAATAGCATGGCGTATGCAATTAGATTTGACATTGTACTTCTTTCATTGACTGTGTTTTTCATCTCTGGATGAGCTAACAACAAGCTTACAATGCATACAGTGATAAAAACAACACTCACTAGCAACATTTAGAGTCCGTCCAATCTGCTCCCATAAAAAAAAGACGGAGACAGCCAAAACAAATGTTTCCTCCATTTTCAGGTTGCCAGGGTGATGAATCGTACCCAAAAAGGTGCCAGCACTCAGAGCTGCCACACAAAAAAGGCGGAGTGCTCTGAAAAAAAGATGCTGGGTGTACTGCTTTCTCTCGAGGCAGCCACATACAGTACACTCTGTTCTCATTTGGAAAATAGACGCTATATGGACAGGGGTCCTAAGTGTTTATACGGCTAACACAGTCTTTAAAAATGGTGGTTGCCAGAGCTGTATTGACTTATGTGTTTGACTAATCAATGTACACTTACGCAATGGTTCCTATAGTGACGGAGAAGTCCCTACCCTGAAGTAGGAGCTATAAAATTCTAATAACCAAAAGGTTCTAATAACCACGATCATCCCCAGTTCCATGCGGTGCAAACACACAAAAAAAAAGGGGGGGGGGGGGTTACTTCCACCAACAGTTCTAAGAGCTATGATTACGGTAAGTCCCTCTGGTGGGAAAGCCCCTTATGTCACTGCCCACAGTGGTGATATGGAATTAAGGAGTCGGGCAGACACACAACCGTTGCTGTAGTCTGCCCAGGTCTTAACCTGACCTCCTGTGTGCTAGGTCACTTTTCTCACCGTGGGCAGACTGCGGCTCATCTGTCAGTAGGAAGTTCCTGTGGAGAGACCCTGTGCACGGAGCCTTTGGTCAGCCCTAATGGCTTCCTGTGGAAGCGCTACTTCTCAGTGGAGGGGTTTCCTCAATCCATTTTCCTGCTGATGTAAACATTCACAGATCAGCTTTTTCTCACGTGAACCTGCACATCCACACCGGCTTTCCTACCCATGTGTTAGGATTCGACCCTCCGAGTAGAAAAAGGAAACCTCTGCAGGACAAGTGTTTCTGGAGGAACGCCTTGAATAATGTGACACCTGTGACAGAGGCCATTCTGAGGCTGGAAACCACAAGCACATGGAACAGCACCTCTGATTTTCAAGCAGTGTTGGTTGTTTTATTTTTTAACTTCCACCAAGGACATAACATTTTTGATTTAGTATAGCTCAAATGGATTTAAAGTGATTTTCATCAAATCTGACTGTATAGTAGCCATCATCATAAAGTGATTTATTGTTTAAGAGAGATTCGGCTCCGGGTGCTATCATGCATGGTGCTCAGCTTCACACAGTGGGAGCACCTTACTGTTGCTATTGAAAGTAAAGCAAATGCTTTTCTTTTACCTTCCCCACCCATATTTTTCTTGTCTGGTCAGGGGGATTGAACCTGTGATCCTTTGGTCACAATGCCAGTTCTCCAAACTTTATTCAACCCTTCCTCCCACATCTAAGACAATATAATAATCACTAGACTACTCATCAAATACATTACGGTAGTTATATTGCAAAATATGAGGGACTGTGCAACCTTGGAGGAGGTCGAGTGCTTTCTTATTTGTGCAACCTGCACTTGTGTGTCTACAAATCAATAAAGCACAAATGGTCATAAGAGGCTGCAAGAGTGAATGCTGCACTTTAACAAGGAGGGGACTTTTTAATGACAGGTAAATTCAGGTGAAGCAAGTCTCTCTCTTACTGGCAGTGATTGCTGCTCCTCCAAGGGGATGAAATTCCATCCCGCTCCTCGACAAAGAGCCCGACGGGGTGTCAGTCAGGCTTAATGATGGGCCTCCCATCCAATATTCACAAGCTTCTCAAGCAGTAAATTTACACAAGAGAGCCTCAACACAGCAGCGGCCTAACATTGAGCCATCTCAATGTCCAAGGAGCTCGCCGCATGTCTGGTTTACAGTAACAAAGCCCTGGCACAGGTTTGAAGATGCTCATGGGATAAAGAGCGAATGAGGTCAGTGGACAACAGCAGGATAGAAGAAGAAAAGTGTGCATGACCTGTGTTTTTCATAATGCATGCATTGTGTGTGCATGTGTGTGCACTGTAAATTTAACAGAGATAAACTGACTGCAGTGAGTGCATATAGTCCCATTCCAAATCGTGTTAAATCAACTCTGTCATACTGTTAAATGAGCTCTATCATAATGTTAAATCAAGTTAATCAACTCTAGTAGAGTTCATTTATACTACACTAAAGTTAATTTAACACTATGGCAGAGTTGATTTAATACTTTTTGGAAAGGGACCACATGCACTAACTGCAGAGTCAATTTAACTCTGCAAAATGTACTGTGTGTTGAACGAGGAAGGCCAATCTAATTATGTTATTTTCAAATAAAGAAAACTGAATACACTTATATATCTCTGCTAAGTCACTGCAGTCCTCTATCTATCCTTAAGTGCGCTTGAGTGCCAGTGGGGGCGCTGTTTCACCAAAGTACAATTAACATGGAAAGAATGGGGGGAAATTGCAGAAATATTCAAATCATCATCCTGGATCTGCATCTGCCTCAAAATTAAATCAATTCTTCATCGATGCAAGGCTTGCAACTCCACCAAACTATATTGGAATCTGTCGAGTTTTTAAAATATCCTGCTGACCAACAGACAAACGAGCCCCTAAATAGCCTGCCTCTGGCAGAACACATGCACAAATGTATGAAAGAGGGCCGTCACCACATAAAACACAATGTTTCAGGTGCACAGGGGTTGATGATGACTGCAACTGAACAGGCTGCAAACTATTTGACCACTATGTGCTGGAGATAAAACAAAGCATCACCCTATCGGGCTTTTATGACATCATCTGTATATGTTGTTATTTTATGTTTGCAGCATGACAGTGCCAAGATATCAGCAAACCTGAGCTCTCACAACGTGCTTGCCATTCCCATACAGTAAAAATAGCTATTTTAGAGCATGAAATGCTAAACCGGTGCAAACGCAGTCACGGCAGAGACCTCAACAATGACCTCATTGTGTCCTCTGGGACCCTCTTTGGCATGCTCTGTTGTGGGACAATACTGCACAACATGAATCACTAGCCCCGCACGCTGCTCCAAATGTAACAAAATACTAACATTGCCTCAGAGAGTACATTGGGATGACAATGGGACCAGGCCAAAGAGTTTGCACTTGAGGTGAGGATGCACTCTGATCACTTGTCTTATAATAAACTAGCAGGGGACCTGGGCGATGCCCAGGTGTGAGATTTATCAAACCTTTGTGATTGATTCACCTCCGACAGTCCAGGTTTGTAGATGACGGACAGACACACAGAGTCCATAAGGCTATTATAATATAGATTCTGTGTGATCGTTTGGTCAAGAGGCTTATAGATGGTTGTCATTGGTAACAAGGAACTCACTCAAGCCCATAAGTATTTGGACATTGCCTTATCCCACTCTGCTTTGATATACACTTAGGTCCATAAGTATTTGGACATTGCCCCATGCCATTCTCCGTAACACTCTGCTTTGATATACACACAGGCCCATAAGTATTTGGATTGTGGTTAGGAATTATTCCCAGGCAACTGATGCTTAAATTGTCTTTGATTAATGGAAAAATACAATTAAACAAACCAAAAACCTGCAAGAGTCAAAAATATTAAAGGTAGAATAGAATTAAATGAAAGCCATCAATAGCATCAAAGCGGGCAGCACGGTCGCTTAGTGGTTAGAACTGCTGCCTCACAGTGACAAGGTCCCAGGTTCATGTCCGACCTGGTCCTTTCTGTGTAGAGTTTGCATGCTATCCCCGTGTTTGCG
>OMMV01037573.1:0-13460 GCA_900302635.1 Chatrabus melanurus | reverse complement strand
TTGATCAAATTAGTGACTTATTTTTTCTAGCAGTTGTTTTTAGTATTTTGAGCATTTAAATGACTGAATTATACACTAAAGCATAGGTTCCAGCCCCCCCCCACCACCATGTGACCCTTAACTGGAATAAGCGGGTTTAGAAAACAGATGGATGGATTTACTGAAGCAGTTGTTTCAAGTCTTTCACAACACTGAATCAGTTTCTGAAACTGTTGCTTTTTCCCCCTCCATTTGAAAGGCGGTGACTTGTTCGCTGAATTAAGGAATCCCCAACGCCCAGCAGATGTGACATTTGTAGGTTTTGGAGTATTTTGAAGAGGCAGATACTTTTTCAAGCAGTTGTTGCATTTAGGGTTTTGAGCATTTCACACCACTGAATCGTTTTTCAAAACAGCTGTTTCAGTTAATGTTTTCAGCATTTCAATTACTGAATGATTTTCTAAAGCCGTTGTTTCATTTAGTGTTTCAAAACACTGAACATTTTCCAAAACTGTTTTGTTCATGTTTTTTGAGCATTTCAAATCAGTGAATTATTTTAACGAATCCCCAAGCAGCCACCAGATGCCACCTTTGTAGGGTTTTGGAGTATTTTGAAACTGTGAATACATTTTCAAGCAGTGGTTACATTTAGTGTTTTCAGTGTTTCGTTTAATGTAATGAAAGCTCAAAACAGTGATTCGTTCATTTGGTTCAAAGTATCAAAAATCTTTCTTTTTACTATCAACTGACTGACAGCTCAAACAGCCACTAGGGGGCACTAGTCAGTTCCTGTCTGCCATTAACCTCAATCCCACAGTACCTGAATGTTGTGCAGGTGGCCCCTAATTGAAGCAGGCGCTGCAGTGAGTGCTTCTCTAGTTTGACTAAAATGAAACATCGTAAAATGTCGCCTTGTCATCTATTTTTGCATGCACATGTGCAAACATGAAAAATACAGCAACACTTGATCATGAACACGGCCCAGAGCAGATAATAGCTTTCGGTTCACAGGCCTCCCTTTATGTGAATGTTTTCTTTGTCGACATCCACATTAGAAATAAATTCCTTATTTTTTTTTTTCTGACAGAGAGCTCCTCTTCAGGCTCGCTGTGTCTCGCTCATTCCCACAGATTACAGCTCTTCAGCTGCTCGCATACGGTCGCCGGTCTTTCTTTATGCCGCTGACAGGCAAAGTGACTGGGGGGTTTTTAGTGGGCGAGATGTGATTGTGTGGAACAGTCACATGTGCGTCCATCTATGTGGTTGCACTTCCGTCTGAGAGCAAGGCCGCACACGTTCACGGATCCGATAACAGTGCAGCGTCTGCAAGCAGAATGTCCCAATGTATTTTTCATGTAGTACATGCATTTTTATGCACAAGTATTTCAAGCTAGAGAGAGACTGAGATTTGTTTTTTTTGTTGTTGTTTTCATTCCGCAGGCAACACCTCGGCCCTCTCGCACACACGGTTACGGGGCTGTCAGCATTGGCTTTAGCTGCAGCTCCTGCGGTCCTGCCATCTGTAACCTACAATGAGCAGAAATGACTTTTCTTTTGTCGGCGCTGCATTTTGCTGGACACACACACGTACTGTACTCGCGCCCTCCCGCTCGCACACAGATAATCGTGTATGCAGTTGGTGTAATAACAAGGAAGGCTGCAGACGACCGTGGAATAACTACTGAGACACGGTGATATTTTACAACCCCAATAATTGGACACGTCTTCATTCCATAATTACTAACTAAATCATACACGTTGCAACCCTATACCATGCTGATAGCACATGCACACGCTCAGCGGTCTGCAAACGCACAATACGTTCTCAATGGAAGGCGCCAAATATTGAGGCTTGTGAGAGCTCTTGGTGTCGGTGCAGCGACGTGTAATGTTCCTCTTCGCACAGATAGGGAAATGAGCTTACAATAGCTGGTTGTGCCCTGTGTGTGTGTGTGTGTGTGTGTGTGTTAGGAAAAGCCCAGGCATCCACTCTCTAAAATGCATTGAGTGAACAGATAGATAAATGAGTCCATCCCTTTCAGTTCAACACTATAACTCAAAAACAATAAACGTGATCATATTTTAACTAACCAAATTAAAAGGGCATATACTGAGGACAAACCCTTTCACATCTGGTGAGGTTTGAGACACCAGATCAATCAGAAAAAGAACTTTATTTTGCTTATGTAATATCCCACAGATGTCTGCCACTTGCTGGATGGTTGGCGGATGCAGGATTTATGATGGATTAGAAGCAGGGGTGGCTATCGGTGGGAGAGATGGGCCATTTCTATACAGAAATGTACTATATCGGAGAAGTAAAATGTTACTTTCTGATTGCTTCACAGTGGTTCTGTTCTAGCAATTAAATAAACTCATACCTCCACATAAAGGAAAAAAAAATTGTATGACTCTAGCTGCAAAAGAGAGAGCGAGGGAGAGGATTTAGCAAAGCATACGCAGTTAATGGGGTCCGTGAGAGTGAGAGGTTCCCTGCCAAGGGTAACCAATTTGAGGCCCACGGGCCACATTTGGCCCACACTCCTTGTTTTGGTCTGTCATGGCTATTGACATTCTGTCTACAAATTAATAATAAAAAACTATCATAGGGCAACTACAATTAACATTATAATTATTTAGTTAATTCTGTATGGAGTGGGACCAAATGTAACCTGCGCAGAGTCTATTACTCTGCCAAATTTACTGCGTGGTACTTTTTTTGTTTTGAATTTTATTTTATTTTTAGATTTAGAATGTTAATTTTCTATAATATAAAATGCCTTTACTTGTAATGCTATTGTGTATATATGTAATTGATAAAACAACCTTTATTTTTGACCCAAGGTATTTCATCCAGATTTATTTATAGCTCTTCAAAGGAAAGAATTTTAGCATCTCTTTGCACAGAAATATACTAAATCAGACAAATATACCGTTAGCAGTAGGTATTATGCCAGTGATGGGGCACGACAGTGCTTTATCCCAAAGTGTCTGTGCATTTGCATGGATTGTCATGGTGCTTTATAGGCACAGCATCAGGCAACATCTATGATATGCTTGTCATATAATAATAGTGAGAATTTATACATATCTTTTTCGTGGTACCATTGTGATTGCAGCTACAAGATATAGCGACTGTGTCTGAGCTGCAAAGTTTCACTTGCAGGAACAGCAAGTTCAGGTAACTTTGCAATGCACAATTTAGCAATTCATAAAAGGACAATTTAAACATGTTAACAAATGACAATAGTATATAAGAGGGCAATATTAATAAATTGTTGACAGGCTGTAGCTGACTCGTGATGTCCAAACACGTCTTGGCATACAGGGTAGTGTATATAACCTCAATTTTCTCTATTATGCTACATGCAAATGCTGTTTGAACTCTCTACATCAGCCCAGTATTCTCCTTATGTAACTCATAACCATTCTGTATTTCTGGCTTTCTAAATTCAGAAATTCATGAAGAGTATGTCTTGGTAATGCTGGGAGGATTAGTTTGCCCAGCAAAATCCTTGATGCAGCTGAGATTCTTTGAGCAATCCTTCAAAGAGCAGAGCCTTTTTCTGGTAAATCCAACTTGCAAAAGCATTTCCTATTAAAGGTTATTTTATTTGCTATACGGTCTCTGGCCGAACTGTAAACCAACATGGACACAGCTCCCTCATTCACTCTCTGTGCCAAAACCAAGCCAAAAAAAAAAATTAAGAGTACAGCCGTTGCCATCTCTCTTCAGAGATGTAATTTGGAAACGGATACTGTCCTGTGTACGTGGGAGGGTGGATCAAAGTAGTCTAGGAATGAATCCAAAATGCGGGAATCTATCTTGTCATGTCATACAACCCAGTGTTATAAAACTCTGAAGTGCCAGAGTATAACACTGAATTTTATTTATTTTTTATTTTTTATTTTTTGAAAAAGTGGTCAATATACACCTTTGAGACAAAAAAAAACAAAAAACTTGTGTACTTTTAATTTGGTGCCTGTCCCACTCAGTTTCATGGGTCGACGGGATGAGTGACTTACATTTAAAAATCCCCAAAAGCAGTTAATGCAGAGAATTTTGCTTCACGTTGGAGGTTTGGAGGCGCTGTACTGCAGCCCTTCTTTAATTGCGGTCTATGGTTTAGCATCAAGGGTGTTAGTTGTGTAATGCTCCATTAAGTAATGTTAAGTAACATCATGTGCCATCAATCAGTGTTGCATTAATGCTAATGGTACCTAAAGTAAGTAATGTTACCTGAAGTAATGTAATGTGACAATACTCTATTATGTTAATTCTAATATTACTGTACATAAAGTAACATTAAGCAGTGTTAAGTCACAATCTGGCAAGTGTTACGTTAATGTTACATAACCAATATAACAGTATGCAATGACACATAACACAGCAAAACAGTAATTACACATAATGCAACATAACATTTTTATACAACATAAGATTAAGCAATGCTCATAACGCAATGTGACATTTGTGTTAATGCTGTGCATTGTAACACTAAGTGATATTACGTTGTGTAAAATTACTCAGTTATGTTAATTTACCTAACATTATGCAATGTTGTGTAACGTAATTTCACACTGCTTAATGTTATGTAAAGTAATGTAACATCTTTAAGCAATGTTATGTAACAAAGTCAAATAACTGTCATGTTAGCATTGACCTAATCATCTAATTTCACAGAAATTCACTTATTTGTTGTTGAATTACACTGTAACAGGAAGTAAGGTTACACTGTGTAACACTGCGTACTGTTACATTACATTCCGTAACAAGGTGCAATGTTACATTATGTAACTGTGTAACAATGCATAATGGCACATTGTGTATTTACTTGCCATTACACTTACACAGTTACACTTGCATTTGTCTAACTTTGTTACAAAATTTTGGACGCGGCCGCCATTCATCAGCGAACACCGCCAAACATCGAGGGGCTAGCGGAGGCTACCGATCACCGACATGTGCAAATACGTTGGCCCAAACACCAAGGTGTGACTGGGCCTTATAGTGCGATTGGGCCTTTAGGTGCTGGATATCCTGAAAATCCATTTGCTCAGAATGCTGTCCTACACTGTGGATCCAATGACATTTCCAGCCAGGGCAGTGAGATTTTCAAAGGTGATTTCAGCAAACTTCTTGACTCACCCGAACTCCAGCGTAAGCAGGGTTTTATTTTCCCCGACTCCGTGGAGTTGGCCGTTTTAGCCGGATTCTGAGCCTCCACACCTGGCGCCAGTCAACCTGCCTTACCTGGAATGTAACTTTTATTGACAATTTTAACCTTTTCTGGAAACGTCCTGACTTTTATCGCCATAATGGCATTCACCCGAGTAGCCTGGGAACGCATACGTTAACTGACAATTTGTTTGATTAAATCTGGAGCCTTCAATCAAATTGATTAACATCTACCACACATCACTGTCCATTTTTAGAAACTTCTGGTCACTATTAACAATCTGTTGCTTTTACTGCACTGTATAAGAACTCCCCCTTGGGGCTTTCTGCTCCTACTGCTATGTTGGACCTTGCTCTTGTGAAGTGCCTTGGGGCAAATTGCATTGTGCTTTGGTGCTATGTAAATAAAATTGATTTTAATAATGGTAACTGTGTAACAATACATAATGGCGCATTGTGTATCATTCAGTGATGTTACATTGATTTTATTTTCCAATTAAGAAGCCGCAGGCATGTAGAGATGATGTTGTCGTAAATTGCTATGAGTGATCATATCTGCACCTATTTTAAATTCTAGAGAATCAAAATGGCTTTAGTTTACAGCTATAATGGAGAAATTCAGTAACGCAGAAACAGTAAATTCTTTTGTTGGATTAAGTCCCTGGTTCACATCCAGACAATCACATATGGCATCAACATGTCCCGAGACATTCTGCAATTCAGCAGGGGAAGAAATTGGAATAGTTTGGTCACGAAACAATATTTTTGCCAACAAGAAGAATTGAATTGGCAAAGAGCGTCTGTATAATTCCGACTCCAAAGGCTCTTCTCTTTCCCCAAATACAACCAGCCCTTCCATTGTGTTAGAGAATGCTGTGTTCTCTTTGTCTTCATGCAACAGTGCCGAAAAAAAGTTTTTATTGACATGAAATTATTATTATTTTCCAAAGAAACTGAAATTGGGCTGAAAAGTTTGCAGTCTTCTGCATACTTTCTTAACAGATTGTATTTAAGGCAAAGTCAAACAATAGATAATTGATCAGATATTTGACTAAGTAGAATACTGCGGCTTCCAGCTTCTAGAGATTTTAATTCCCTGTTTTATATCGCCATAAATCAAGTGGATTTATATTTTTGAAATGGTGTTTGGACTAAACGAGCCATTTGAATATGTTGGTGTTTTTCTGTATTTTCTCTCTATCAGGAAAAATAATTGAAAATTTCAATAACAGCCAAAGCAAACTTCAGTCAATAATTCATAGTTTTTCTTTTCGAAAACAGAGTAACCTCTCCAGTATCTGAGACAAGATTAGGTTTATGTATAAACTCTGATGTGGTTTTACCAATCAGATTATGATTATTCCAATCGGTTTAAAATCTGACACTACCTTTCTTATTGCACATGTGCGTTTGGTCAGGTTTTTTTTTTTTTTTTTTTTTGCTCGCTCTGTCATGTTCCAATCTGTCTCCCGTTGAAAAGCGGTTTTCCCGTCTGGTCTTATCAGCTCTCTTCAGACTGCGGCTCTTTCTGGAAGCTGGTGTTTGACACATCTGAAACCCGGCGGTGTGGCCTTGAATGTTAACTTCGGCAGGTTCACCTCCTTCGAATATTCAATGTACGGCTGCCGCAGTCCTCTGGGGAAAAATTCCGTACCCTTTCACACACCTGTGTGTGCCAGAAAAGGCCGGCCGGCTGAATTGGATCATTTTGCACTGAGTGGACAGAATAGAAAACGTAGACCTGCCGCTGTGTGGCTAACAGCATCACAGCGCCACCGTCCAACACGCTGTCTTGAGAGTAGCTCTTTTTTTTGTGCTTTTTCCATGTTGACTCCCAAATTCCTTCTCACTCCCATTGTTAAAAGTAATTTCTTTTCCCTCTTTCCTTTGATGTCTTCCTGGTCGGCGCCGTCCATTGGTATTCAGGGTGATGCTGGTGGCTGTTTGCAGGGGAAGGATAAAGCGGTAATCGGTGCCAAAGAAGCCGCTCTTGTCCCAGAGCGCAAATGGGCCAACATCAGCAATGCTTCCGCCAGATCGCATGAGGGAACAGCATCAAAGAGGTCACGCAGAGGTCACCACACTGGACACAAATGTTTTTTTTCTCTTGTGCGCTGTGCAAGATTTGTGACACGGTTGCAGGCATCCTATCCACAAAGGAATAACATGGGGGCAGAAATGCAGAACATCACAAATCTTACCGCTCCAGAGTGCATAGTCCTGATTTTCATTTGTTTATGGCCGTTCCCATTTGCAGTTTTGATTTTAAAGGTGCTCTAACTCAGATATTACACATTAATATAGCAGCCAACAACTATTTTCTATGCAAACATTTAGTGGCTCAATGGCATCCTGCGCAAACAATGAAGCAACACTCCCTCTGTGTGCTGAGCTTTTCTGTGCCCTGTTTACATCTTCGGTCTGGCCACGTGCACGTTTAGCGCATGAGATGTCTGCATGTGCACGTTTAGTGCATGCGAGTCCCGCCCTGTGAAACCGTTGCCTCTCCCCATGTTTATAAAGAGACAGCAATCCTCACTACTCACGGTATAGCTGTTTAATTTTTTATTTAACATGGTGGACGGCAGTGGCTTTCCAGAAACATTACCAAAAATCCTATTTAGAAAGTAAAAATGCCTCTGTCCAAGAACACACTCAGTCTAGACTCTGGCTTTTCCCTCACAGAGAGCTGTTAGTCCTGATAAAAGGCTCCTACTTCCGTTCGTTCTGTCCAATACAGAGGAAGTGGCGGGGTTGTGGAGGAGTGGCCGAGGAGGGAGGCTTTTACATCCTGAAACGTAGCATTAGTGCATCATCTAGTGGCAGAAAAATCATTCATAGCTCATTTTAATGAAATTACGAGGGGCTCTTTCCTGTTGTATGTAGAAGATGGAGCCCATCGTTGACAATCAACCTGCAATGATTTAGTGGAGAGCAGTGTCACCAAAACAGAAGGTTAAGATAAGATGCTAGCTGTAAAATCAATCATTTTAAAAAGTTTATTTACGTTTACTGAAGTAAACGTAAACATGTACTTCCGTCGGGATCCTCTCCATGCTACCAGACACTTCTAATGGTGTTTTCCGATATTTAAGCTGCAGTCGCATTATGACATTTCCCCCAGTGGTTGGTGAACGCAGAGCAAGGTAGAGAAAAGTGGCCAAACATCAGCAAAATCACGTTCCCAGAGTTTGGTAGTGAACATCAAATGCAGCGCGGCATTCCACAACGTGGTGCTAGTACAGGCGGGTGTTAGCCAGCGCTCCATTAGAACAAGCGGGACCTTTGCCAATATGGCAACATGCGGGAGAGGGGTTTGACACATCACTGTCCAGTGATTCTGAGCAGGCAGCACCCAGACGTTAGCCAGCGTGGATGATCGCGCCAATAACCTCGACTAGCGGACGCTAACGGCGGCTAGCGGATGGAACATGGTCGTAGCAGAGATGAACATTCTCGGTGGTTGCCAACGTACCTCTGCCTACGTTGGTAACCGGTGAAGAATTTTAAACATGTTGAAAACTTTTGGATGCGGTTGATGTTCATTGCCGGAGGACGACAGAGCCCAGCGGCGGCTAGCAGATGCAAACGGATGCTAATGGAGGCTAGCGGATACCGACGTGTGCAAGTGAATTCGTCTACGTTGGCCCAAATGCCCTAGTTGTGAGTGCGCGTTTAGTGGCGACAAGAAACTGTTTACTATGAGTGTTTTGAGCTTGCCCCACAGCCTTACATTGTACAGCTGTTTAGCCTGTGAGAGTGTTTGCATTCTAACTCAATACAGGATTGTTTAAAATCATTTTTGTCCCAAGTGAATAGTTTAACCCAAAAACATCTAAAAAATAGGGTCCAGGTTGAAAAATCCCAGAGTGCCCCTTTAATCCCCAGTGTGTGACAGTGAAATCTAGTTGATTTAGCACATCAAATACAAAGTTACCACGACAAGTAGAAGCCTCGGGGATGTGAGCGGAATTAACAAAGTGCGATAAAATGTGTGTGTGATACGACAAAGGGCTTCGTATGCCGGCTACCTGCTTCACCAGCGGATGACAGACTGTAGCTTCCACGTAAATCTACGTTAAACAAATTAGCGCTTGTAAATCAGCGCCTTGTGCTGCCGCACGTTCTCTATGTTTTCTCTGCACGTTAATGTGCATTAACTGTGTTATCCCCGTCAAAGATGTTTGATATAAAGTGCTGGAAGGAATATTTGGCTGAGCGGAAAGTGTTGACTTAGAGGACAGTTCCAGATGGTGGTGGATAGACGCCATCGTGATACAATCCCAAACTCCACTCTTTGCATAATTATACCCGTGGAATCCTTGCAGCCATGCGCACACCTCGTATCCTGTCAGATCTCAGAAGATAAGCAGAGAAGGTTCCTGATTAGTACTTGGCTGGGAGACCGCTTAGATACACCAGGAGGTGCACATGGTTCTCCACGTCCAACAGGAAGGACATCAGGCGTAACACTTGTGCCAAATCCCAATGTGGAACTCTGCTGAATCTGCTGTGGTGACCCCAGGCAACTGGGGGCAACCGAATGCAAAACAAACAAACAACTCCCCTCCGAGGTACTTGGGACAATTTCCAACAAACTTGCTGCGTTCAGTGCATGTAGATTGACCCCAGGGGTTTGTTTGGCAAAGGTCATTGGGGTCAAAAGTCAAAACGTACGTTTTTCACTCCGATTTGAACAAACTTGGCACGCACATGTAGGTGGGTTCTGGAATTGCCCAGGGGAGGTCAAATTCACCAAAGGTCAATCATTGGGTCAAAGGTCAAAATTCAGGGTTTTTCACTCTGATTTGCATCAAACTTGACACACATATGGACGTGGGTTCCAGAATTGCCCAACAAAGTCAAATTTGTCGAAGATCAATCGCTGGATCTAAGGTCATGTCTGCCTGTCCATTTGTTAATTTCTACCAAACTCTGTATGTCAATGAAGGTTGACCCTGAAATTGCCTTTAAAAAATTTTCATTTTGGCAAAGGTCAAGGAATTTGATTTTCAATCCGATTTTGCCCAAATATGGCCACACGCTTAGGTGGATTACAGAATTTCCCTTGCGAGGTCAGGTGGAGGTCAATCATTTGGGTGAAGGTTAAGGTCACTCAGGTCAAATGTCAGCCAGCTGTAGCCATTACTGTTGTCATGCCCATGTGTACTATTCCCTAGTCCTGAAAATAAGTGGAAGAGGTGAAAGCCTTACAAACTGAATGCAGAGTCATCTGTTTATGGTGCCCGTATTTGAACTCTGGCTGAGTGTTGTGTTAAAATGCAAGCGTGCGGGCGTAATGATGTCGGTTCTATTCCACACAGACAGGCCAGGCCCCTGGGGGATGGATTATTTCTGATGACTTGTACATTTTACTCTGATGTTCAGTGCAGATTTGTTTGATATTTCTCTGGCGCTTGACGGTTGCAATTCTCCTCTGTGTTTATTACATTTTCCCCCACAAGTGATTAAAGAAAACTCACCCGCCACGAAAAGTTTCATTTGCACGCAGCAGAAAGAGAAAAGCCTAATCGGCCTGATAAGTGTTTTGCAATATGAATAAAAATAGAAGCAATTTTGAGTTGGTATCGAGGATTTAAATTAATTGTAATGTGAGAGCGTCTCCCAAGTTAAGGGTTTGAGTCAGCAAGACTGTCCGGCAGTAATGCGAGTTAACATTCATGAATTTAAATTACAAATTGGGCTTTTATCATCAGAAGATTGATAGCGGCTCCGTATTTTCTGATGGCTTATAGATTGTGTTGGAGTGCTGTTTTGTGCACAAACCAGCCGTGCGCTCGCCTCCACCCGTGGGAGATTTTAGGGGCCCTCACTGTAAGTTTGACAGTTCAGACAGAGGTGCAGGACGGGGCATCCGTTATTATCAGGCGGTTTGTGCCGTCCCGCTGCTCAAGCCCACCTCCCGCCGCGGGTGCACCACGTCCCGTGTTGTGAAATGTAAGCTTGTGAAATGTGCACGTGAGTGGATTCTTATTCTGCCTCCCGGCTGTTTGGCTTTGCACCAAATATCACTGAAGTGTCTCTCTCTCTCTCTCTCTCTCTCTCACATGAGCTGCAGTTCTCCTTGCACCGCAGCACCGCGGTAAGGAAAAGTCTTGCCGCCTCCCATGTTAATTTAATTTAAGCTGCTGTGTATTTACTTGTGCCCATTCTGCACCTCCTGTGCAAGGACATCAAGTTCCCCCTTTGGGAGAGGCTTTTGTGGCAGCTGTGCTGAAGGCTGTTCTCATCCTGAAATGAAGAGTGTGTCGCTCTCGCAGACGAGCAGCGACACCGATACGATTGTTAATGATTGATGGCAGCTGATACCAAAAACTATTGATAGTATATCTCTCCTAATCTTGTACTGCATGAGTTTACTGTGGCCTTGAAGTGCAAAACACATTAATAAAATTGGAAACGGAGCCCTATCTTGACGATCAGGATCATCTGTCACCCCATTTTAAGACCTGGCAAAATCCTGTTTGGAAAGCTTTTCAGAGTACTGCACCCACCACAGCTCCCTGAGGTGAAGCAGTAAGGTGGAATTTTGAATTTTTTCCAAAAGTGTAATTTTATTTCATTTGGTTTCAGTCCAGTTTCATTGTGTGTACAAGCAGAGTGTACGTGTGTCGTGAACCCACTTGTGTAAGAAAAAGTAAGTCCTATATGGGCAATTCTCCAGTGGATTGTAATTCCGTTACCGACGAAATCCCATCCAGTATAAATAAATGGCCATACTGGATTGTCATACATGGCTATCCAGTACGATGCCACCTAAAACGGCTAAGTAGCTATTTATGACAATCCAGTATGGCCGTTTATTTATGTTGAACAGGATTTTATTGGTAATGGAATTACATTCCACTGGAGAATTGCCCATATAGGTCCTAAGACCTATTATCTCAGCGGGTGGGTATGTCTGTACCTTATGAGATCGTGGGATGGAGAGTGTGGGTATGTTACGCCCAAAACACATCCATGATTAATTAAGAAGTGAGACGAAATGCAACCGCTTTGTGCCATTTGCCTTACTTTGTGCTCAGATTACAAAATTTGTAATCTGAGCACAATGTAATCTTTGTATAATCTATTTTCAGCTTCTCCCAATTTCAACTTGGGGCCGTCACAGCAGATCCCACATGGATGTAGATTTGGCACAAGTTTTTACGCCGGATGTCCTTCCTGTCGCAACTCCACATTACATGGAGAATGGGCAGGGGGGTGGGGTTCGAACCGGGAACCTTCCGCATTGAAAGCGGTCGCACTAACCGCTAGGCCGCCACCCCTGCTAACACAATGTAATCTTTGTAATCTTTAAGATTTACATTATTTGCAAATAGCAAAATTGAGTTGGACACATCCCAAATGCATTTGTGCTATGCGCTATAGACCATGCGCTATAGATCGTCAAGATAGGGCCCATTTGATATCACAATAAAAACAGGTTTTTATTCAAATTTCTATTACTAATTGAGATACAGCCTTGCATCACAGACTACCCCATTGCAAATTAGAGTTTTGGACCATTTTGTGCCTAGGGTAGTTTGTTTTCAGCATAACTGTACTCTTGTTTGGCTTTTGCCAATGTGTTTCTTTAAATGTGTTGTTTTGCACTTCAGGGCCACCATACATATATGTATACCACATACATACCATATGTATAATACTATTATTTTCAATAGGTTACTGCTCTGGCACACTCAGTTATGGCTTCTAACGTCAACAGGGCTGACTTTGGAAGTTGTGTGTGTTCAATTTCTGCTCATATATTCTCATCCTTTGTGAGAGTAGATTGGCCATGTGACTGCCTCCTCCTGTGTGGCCCGATCTCTCGTCTGACATGCCAGCTTAATCTGCTGTCAAACAGCCAAGCAGACCTTTGCTTCTTGCAGTGACAGCATAACCCTGATTAGTGTGTGTGTGTGGAAGACAATAAATCACGAGTGGGGGGTTCAACTCAGGGTCAAGGTAGAACATTCTTATTACGGATTCAAGGACCTAAAGATTACACGTGCACGGACACTGAAGGCAGACGTGTGTATTCTCATGCATGCTTATAAATACAAACAAATGAGAAAAGGGAGCGCTTTATAGGGGAATTACCATGTTTCACTGTTGCAGAGGTGAATTGGTTACGACGCAGTTTCATCCATACAGCCCCTTAGTGGCTCAGTAATAAGTCACGAGCAGCTCTAATGAAAGCGAACATTCGCAGATATACAGGCACAGTAAAAATGAAGCGAAAGTAGCTCTTGTTTATGCGTGCAGTTTTCTACATTCACATGTTCGGAACAGTTGA
>OMMV01037558.1:0-11574 GCA_900302635.1 Chatrabus melanurus | reverse complement strand
CAGGCCTATAGCCAAGGGGTTCGGTCGGGCTCAGCCCAAAGAAACAGCATGGTGCCCACACAGGCTGACAGATTTGTTTGTGTGGTGTTTTTGTTTAGTTCAGCGTTTACTTTCAGACTTGCTAATGGAGCCTTCTGAGTGTTTTAGTTGCTTCTTTTCCATTCGTTGATGCACAGAGCAACACAAGCAGACACCTCGTCAGGAAACATTTGTCCTGTCGTCTTCAGACTGCTTATGTGATTTCTGCTTTTCTTCCTCCTTCATCCTACTGCTGCTCCCAGATGATCTTCCAAAGCCACAGATCACCGTGCAGCCAGAAACCATGGTGACAGTTCTTGGTAGCGATGTGCGTCTCACATGTACGGTGGCAAGCAGCAGCTCCTCCCCCATGACCTTTGCATGGCGCAAGGACCAGGAGCTGCTTCGGGACGCCAAGATTGAGAACTATGCCCATGTGCCTGCCCACCAACACGGCACCACACCTGAAGCGGTGGGTGGTGTAATGGAGTACACCACTATCCTGCACCTGCAGCATGTCACCTTCGCCCACGAGGGGCGTTACCAGTGCATCATCACCAACCACTTTGGCTCCACCTACTCCAGTAAGGCCCGCCTCGTTGTCAATGGTAAGCTGCATAATGTAGTACGGTAGAATAATGCCTGATCTTGCAGTGTTAAAAAAAAAAAAGTTTAACAGCTCCTGAATCCAGCCTTTTGTCCAGATTACCCCAAAATGTCAGGGTGTGTGTATTTCAGGTCAGACTTTTCCTCCTCATTTCTAAAAATTGATTCAGCCAATCTCACGATGCTCAGACAGCCTTGAAAAGAAAGACCTTACGCTGCCCCTTTATCTAGATTTATCCCAGGTGTTGCAAAAATGTGTTAACTAGTTTCTGCATAAACCAACAAATTAATATCAGATGCAAGTGAAAACATAAATTCATTGGTGGAGGTAAATACAGAATGGAAACTCAGGAAAACAAATTACTTTTTGTTGATCCAGAGGATCAATATTAGATCAATATTATTATGTGTCTGTTAAGAGATAAACAGGAGCTACTGAGGTGTCTCTGTTGATACATCGCTCAAACAAACAGGCTGTTTATGATTAACTGATCTTAATTTCAGTTTCAGTCCTGTTTGATGGTGCAGCGGCTGGGTTTTGCGACCATGCCGAGTTCTTCTCTTTCACTTGAATAAAGTCTTCAGTCTCTTGCTCTCCCTCTCGAACTCCCAGGATGCCATTTGGAACGAATTGATTTAGCTGCATGTTAGCATATCTCTCCTATGCTGTCACTCTACTTTACTGTGAATGCAAAGTTAGACTTTTTTCCCTTCTAGCTTAAGCGGGGGGGGGGAATCACAAATAAAAAATGTGCAAGTCCTGTAATTTTCATGAATTATGGATCTCATTTTGAAGGCAAAGTTTTATATTGAAAACTCAAAATATTCCAAAAACAAATGAATCCATGAATCCCTTTAACTGTGATTAGAGAAACAAAAAATTAAATTATGTAAATTTATATTTGAAATAAAGTTGAACTCCATTCAGTATTGACCATTTCTCACTATTTGCACAAAAACTTAATACCCGCACCAGTTTTATTATTATTATTTTTTTAGTTTGTACATTTTAATTTATTATAATCATCCCTCTGGCAAAATTTTTGTGCTCTTGTTTGAAGATAATTTGTACTATTTGTTTGTTTAATACCATTTCTTGTCAGTTTCCTGTGTCAGGAGACAGTCATTCTCACGCTGCTGTGACACCACTACATGGCAACCATTTTTAAATAGAAAACAAGTTTACTAATGTCCTCATTACCGCAGGATAAAACAAACTGACAAATACAGAATGTGTGGATAGTGAAGAGAGTTGTTCAGCGTGTACTATTTTCCCTGTAACAACAACTGGAAGTGTAATGTTTTTTAGCATTCGCAGTTAGCCCACAGCAACATGCTAACCTAGCTTCTTGATTCTCTGTTGGGTTGTCACACTTTTCATTTGCTCCACGACCAGCAAACACATATCCACTACGGAAAGCTCCAGCCTAATAAATTGAAATGTTTGATTGAATCATAACCCAGCTGACTAGGATCATATTTTAGCTATTACCACCGTGCTTCAAACATCATTTGCCTGTAGTAGGCTGACCTGTAGCATGTGACATCAGCAGCTCAACTAATCAATAAGGAAATTCATTGACAACAATTTTATAATCAATTTTATTGATTCGTTGTTGCAGCCCTATTGTCCGCCACCTCCACAGCAGACCTCGAGCTTCATCTTTTGTTTTTAGCTTCGTGTACATTATGATGTGCTCTTGTGCACCTGTTCTGTTGGCATAATCAGTAATGCAAAGATCTTGAGCCATTCAAAGGGTCGGCGGTAAGCCGTGCATGAGGCCGGTTTGTGGCTACACGTTTGCTGATTCAAACGGAATAGCTGAGAAAATGTGGGTCTGAATGAGTAGCGCTCTCTAGTTCTTGAATAGCTAACTCCTTTGGAGGTTCTTAAAGCCTACTCCAGCAGAGGTGCTTGTCACCGTGCTTGTCATACAGTAGAGTTGCATACGGTTGTTATTTTGGCATTATTTTCAGAATTCCCTTTGACTCTTTAACTCTGCCAAATCTACTTTATAATGACTAAAGAAGTTTTTGCTGTTTGGCCATCCTCTCTTGAAAGAAATTCTGACTCTGTATCTCATTTGTTCACAGTTCTCCCGTCTTTTGTGAAGACTCCCAGAGACAGCACAATCCGTACCGGACACACGGCCAGGCTAGAGTGTGCTGCCGAGGGCCACCCGACACCACAGATCGCCTGGCAGAAGGACGGTGGTACAGATTTCCCCGCTGCCCGTGAGCGACGGATGCGCGTTATGCCAGATGACGATGTGTTCTTCATCATGGACGTCAAGCCGGAGGACATGGGTGTATACAGCTGCACTGCAAAAAACATGGCGGGAACCGTCTCTGCAAACGCCACCCTCACTGTTCTAGGTAAGAGTATATCTTTAAGAAAACAATATAGATAATAATACTGTTCTGATTTGGGCTTAAAGACTAGACATAGTTTCATTTTTATGTCATTTTATTTATTGGGGAAGGTGAAATTTCAAACTAAAATAAATCATTTTAGTTACTCCAATGTAATCACCACAAATTGTGATTTTCTCCATCAAAGCAAACTAAATCAGCAACAAGGAAAAATCACAAAATATCTTGACAGTGTTTAACTCTATGCAGCTAAAGTAAGCAGGGGCCAAAATATAGGCAGTTATTGTAATAGCTGGCTGTGCCACATAATCCAATTCTATCAACTCCTGCTCAACCAGAGCATAAACTCTTACTGAAAACAGGTTGCTGTAATTTACTGTCAGGTGTAAAATAACTGAATAATACAAATACAGTACATCCCCTTAAAGTAATATTTCACTTATTCTGGGTAGTGATGATGCGAGCAAGAAAACATGCTAGCATCAGTCCATTTAATACAAAGTGAATTGTGTAACTAATATGAAGCTGTCTTGAAAACAAGGTTATTGGGTTTATCATCTGTATATTAAGTTAATGTGTTCATCAGCTAATGACAGGCTTCAATCTGCTTAGTGAATTCGACAGTAAATATTTATTGATGATGATCAGCTCCACACTGACATGCAGCTGCAGCTGTCCTCAAGCTTGCTGGTCCAGGTCTTCAGCTGGATGTATAAATAAAATAGTCGGTGCGAATTCCTCATCTGTTCAGACCTTACGCACTGTTGATCATTTTCCCACATCACCAAAAGCGAGCTCTTGTAAATAGCCTGCTGCTCAGTTGGGAATTGGTCGGCCCTGTAGAATGAGAGGCTTTATATTTTTCTTTTCTCAGCAGCTGTGGCCTTGCTATAGTTCAGAGGCCAAAGGTCACAGTTGTGGGTCAAAGGGGGATGGTGGGGGGGAGTCGGGGGTGTTCACAGAGGGGTGTTTGTTAGGTGTTCCCTCCCCTCTTCTCTTTTCTCTGTGGGACGGACAGTCATGCCTGCTTCACTGCAGGCCTCAGCGCTCACAGTTTATTGGCTGTTTTACACCGTTAAACAAACTGAGCCTGTCCACTAAGATTGTCTTTGTCCTTTGTCTTTGAACTGAGCAGAGGTGTCCCTGCTACCAGGTTGTATTTTGGACAGACCCCCACAAATCCTGTGAAGCGCTCAGGAGTTGCACTGACTTATATTCAACATTGTGACGGCATGTCAGAGAGGCAGTTGCACATCGTGAGAGATTTGTTATGAGTGACTCCATGTTTGCAGCCGAGTTAGCTGAGTGCTAACACTCAACCGTGTACAGTGTTGAGGTGAGCGGCCGTTCCTGTGGACTGAACTGTTTGGGTTTGGAGGCAGTGAGGATGGGGGCTGCAGTCGAAGGGCCCCTCTCTGCACAAGAGTGGTTGTGGAAAAATGGGAGGTACGGAAGAATTTGAATAGGAGAGTGTGGGGGAAGGTAAGCAAGTGGGATTTAGAAAAAAAAAAAGGGGGGGTGGTGGTAGAGGGCAGATTGATGGAGAGGGAGAAAGTATTGACTGAAGAGGAGAAGAGACTGAAGTGGGTTAAAGGAGATCTCTTAATTGGTGCATGTCCCACTGTGAGGGGAAGTACTCCGTCTCTGTCTTTACACAGAATTCAGTGCTCCAGTCACCAGAATGCCGCGTTTCCAGGGAAACGCTGAAAAACACTCCGTCCTGAGCAGAGGCTTGTTTGTGTATTGTAATGAAAGCAGTGCATAATTTAGATATGGAATCAAGTTAACTGTTTGGTGAATTTGGAGACTTTGTGGGTATTTAGTTCTCATCTTCATCATGTCCACCTTGCTTGTCTTGATAGCAGCACTAACCAGTGGAATTTTGGTGACACCCATACAAACCGAAGCACCATTCATGTATGATGACCCCTGGGGGGAAATCTAAAACCCCTTTCCTCCAAGAAACTGGTTGCATTCTGGTTACACACTCTACCCGGCAACAGCAGAGAGCTAACATTCCCACCAGTTTTCTTTACGGAGCATTTCTGTTTTAGGTTGATCCGTGATGTTTTGGAAACAGTGCATGAAATGATGTGAGTTATAAAGAAACATGAGACATGGAATGCGAGATCTTTGGAACTATAGAAAGAATGTGCATAAATCTGAAATGAAACGAACGGTAATTAGAGCCAATCCAATATGCAGTAGACCAGAATATAGAACAGAGAGATCACAGTTACTGGTCACAGTGTGATGTTACATTAATTAATAACCATCAGAGGACATAAAGAGGAAGAAATGGCTTCAGTTGTATCTCCAAAAAATAAGACATTTAACAGCCCATATTAAAAGTCTTGATGGAACAAACAAAGGCATATTTTTGCATAAATACATGTGAATAACAAAACAAATGCATATATTTAACAAACTATAGCGTTTTCTGTGAATGACTATTTTCAGACATCCTCAAATCCTTTGCACACACTTTGTTCATTTATTGATTGTTTGGCACTTTGGTGCACATTTCGTCTTATAAAAACTGAACCATAGAAACATGCGCTCCTCAATATGTCTGTCTGAAATACATACTAATCTGTCATCTGTACATACAGGTTCAGCTTTAGTTTATTGTTCCCTGCAATTAGCAGGGCAAGCATAGGATTAATGGAGTCAGTCAGTCGGTCCGCAAAATGTCCATAAATAACTTCATAAAAACTACTGCACATTCAGCTCTGAAAATCTGGGTTCTCATAGATACAGGTGTGGACCAGAGAGCCTCCACTTTTGGGCCATGTAGGCATCTTTTAACCTGCAAAATAACTTGAACATATAATAAAGACAGATGGGCCTATCAGGTTGCTTGTTAGGCCTTGTTGTTTATTGCACTAAGGCCACTGTTGCTTACCGTAGCAAGTGGTCCCAGATGAGACCCTTGCAGGCTGGATTGTTGTTTCACATGTGCCGCTCTAAAGGTTTGTCACACTGAGAAGTGTCACAATGTCACATTCTTTGTATTTACTGAGTTACATAGTAATGTCAAATGGTACTGAAATCATGTGTGATACTAGGTCAGGAGTGGGGAGAAACACTGAGTGACTTTACAGCACAACAGACACACTTAACACAAATACAGAATTTTACAAGATAATCCTATAAATGGCTTTCAGTACAAGTGTGGAAAATATGTAAAATGTTAGCTAACCCCTTAAAATTAGAGTGGCCCAGTACCATGGACAATAGTATTTACAGTCGATAGCCCTATCACCTTTTTTTTAGCCATGACAACAGGCACAGATTCCCTAGTGTAAATTATGCATTAAATAAGTTGCCATGGAGCAACACAGCTGTGGACAATGGACAAAAAGAGCAGCTGATGATACAGGTCTCTTTATTTATTTATTTATTTATTTATTTATTGCAATGTGTGGTGTGAATTTGCACTTGCACCACCTCCAGGTTATAAAGGGTTCATTCTCTGTCATCATGAGACAAAACTCCCACAGGCTGATTGTCATACTTTCTACATATTCTATCCAGTTCTCTTACCTTTTCATAAACTATTTAATAAAAATGTCATGAAACAGCTCACTTAGAAAAACCTCTGATATAATATATAACACACATCAGGAATCCTAGAATCTTCAAGCTTCTGATGAGACACGTGGTGCTGCTCTCCTTCACAGAAACTCCCCACCTGGCTCAGGACTTGGAGGACCACAGTGTGGCAGTGGGTGACACCGTGGCCCTGCAGTGTAAAGCTCTGGGCAGTCCTCCGCCCCGTATCACCTGGATGCACAACGACCAGCCACTGCGCCCCTCTGACAGACACCATTTCACTCCGGGAAACCAGCTGCTGGTCATCAGCTCGGCCTCCCTGGAAGACGCCGGCCGCTACACCTGCCTCATGTCCAACACCCTCGGCACAGAGCGCGCTCACAGCCAGCTGGTGGTGACTCAACGTCGAAGCACCTGCACTCCGCCACCGGGGCCCAGCACGGTCACTATAGGGATCATCGTCATCGCTGTGGTGACGAGTATTGTGGTGACCTCACTGGTTTGGGTGTGCATCATCTACCAGACCAGGAGGAAGAGCGAGGAGTGCAGCGTCACCAATACCGGTGAGCCCCAGTTTGTTACAAATCAACAGGTGTGCCTCAGTAATGCTGGTTCTCATGTCATGTTTATCATTCTTTCATCATCCAGATGAGACGATCGTTCCTCCAGATGTGCCCAGCTACCTCTCCTCTCAGGGCACGCTGTCTGAGCGGCAGGACGTCTGCATCCGAGTGGAGGCCAGTGGTGGACCGCAGGCCAACGGACACATAGAGGGCACCGGTACCAGACTGATTTTCCAGAATGTTCTGCTCTTGAACAGTTCCTCTGTTGAGTTTCAGTCACCACATCATTATTTCCTCCCCTGTTTCCATGGCTGCTGCAGGTTTCGATGGTGCAGTTGTCTGTACGGACTGCATGGAGAACAGCAACAACTACTCCAAAGATCCTGACTACCTCACCCACAGCTTTGGTCCTGTGGGGGGTGTGGACTACCAGCAGCACTCGGTTGTTCGACCCCACGCTCACTATCACCCAGCAGAGCAGCATGACGCAGGGCCACACTCAGCCTTGCTTTACAACGGGACACCCAACGGGATCCGAAAGGACGTTCAAAGATGTGCTTTTCCAAAAAACCACAACACATTACAACAGAGCCAACAAGACAGAAAAGGTAACCAGCAAATGAAATACACTGTTAAATCTAAGACAAGCAAAGCTGTTTAGTGCTGCTTTCAACACGGTTTGCAGCACTTTTTACCAGTGTGCAGGTCGAAAGGTCAAAGCTGAGGGCCACCGGGCCAGAAAATTTCAAAAAGCACACTTCAAAAATAACGTGATTAAACCAAGAGTTGCTATGGACAGCTTTTTTTTTTCTTCTCTTGCTGCAGGCAGTAAGCTAAATGTGTAAAGCTAATGCGGATAGCATTTATCTTCTGAATATACTGCACAATTTAAAAAAAAAAATTAAAAAAAATTCACATCAAAGCACTAAGCACCGTAAAGTGCTTCATTGTGAAAGTGTTGGCATCATTATGGAGCGCAAACACCAGCAAGCTGACAGGGCTTTGTTAACCTGAAGGTTTTTCTATAAACACAGTTAAATGTTGACATTTTGTCTGGAAGTTCACCAACATTGCATGACCAAAATACATTATGTCACACCAAAAGAAAAAGAGTGACTCACAACAATGACAACCGCTGAGAACGTGTAAGATTCTAGTGTCGGTTTAAACAGTAAATAGAAACGTGTCCAAGTGTTTGGATGAAAACTGCCTTTGGGCGAAGCTTCAGTGAATAATGAAGCCGAATAATGTCTTTTATTCACTCTAATTGTCTTACCAATGTGTGCGCGGCATTCAGCTAAATGCTCTATTCTTAACACGATTATCAAGTCCCCACTTAAACTGGTAAAGACGAAAATGCTGTTTTTATTATTGAGTACTTTGGACTAAAATTAAAACTTTCTTGTTGCTATAATTAAAGTTCTGGTTGCACCTTCAAATAATATGATTTCCTTTTCTCTTCATATGCTTTCTAAAGAAATTACTCATTATTTATAATAATACAAACAAATACAGCCTAAGAAACCTAACAATGGCTTACTGTAACATTTGTACAAGTCGAAATGCTACAATTTTGGAAAAGTATATAGTTTTGACTTGTGCTCATTGGTTGTTATTGTGTTTTTACACTTGCGGGTAGTGGTAGCACATGTGGGGTATTGTTTTCAGTCATGTGTGTCCCTCCCTGTGTGGGCAAGAAAAATCTTAAAAATCAGCACACAGGCCAGTCAGACTCATTTCGAATGGCTGTTCTGAGGAATCGGTTAAAGATGCACCTGAGGTTCCTATGAAACACTAATATGAAGTCAGTTATTACCTTTCTATTGGTCATATGGCACTTGACCGTGGGTGACCTTGAAAAGTCAAACTCTAGGTCATAACTGTTTAACTGAGTTTGACGTAGTGCTGGGCAGTGTGGCCTAAAACGCATATCACGGTACAATTTTGAAGCCCGGACGGCAGCTGTATATATCGCAGTATATTCGTTTGTCATAAATTTCAATATGAATGCTTCTGAAAGGGTAAAACACTGCTAATAACAACTTCATGTTATTAGGCTATTACTGTGCTCTTAACTGTGTTACTGGGACATATTTCTGATAATACAAAGGTATTTTAGGACATTTATTGTGCAAAACTGCAATAAACAGGAAAAAAATAGTGCAAATGCAATAAGTAGGAAAAATACAAAACCTTTATCCCCAATATAGGCAAAGTAAGGCAACTTTATTTGTATAGCACATTTCAACAACACAATTCAAAGTGCTTTACATACATTATAAAAAGCACCGTGGTGACATGAAAAGCGACATAAGACAAGACAAAGAAAGTGTTTAGAAAGAGTAAATTAGAAAGAGTTAAATAAAGAAATTAAAAATAGATAAAAACCGGAATAAAAGTAACAGTGCAGTGTAAGAAATGGTTCAACAGACTGTTGCAGCACTGATTTAAAAGAACTAAGAGCTGCTTTTACCACACCAACCTACACAAAGAAACATGCTTAATAATAATAAAAAAAAAGACAAATAAACAGCTGCTCTTCAGTTACAGTGTCGCAGGAATGGGCCTGCATAGTGTGACAATAAAAGCTCTTTGTAGGATGCCACATCTTATGGACTTGTTCTTTTTATTGTCTTTTTCTCCTTAAACACAGAATCGCCCAAAGTCTTTGCTTTGAAGGGTTATAATTTAATCTGGATGGAGGGTCATGGGCCAAAAATCAATGTTGATCCTGTGTGAATTACATACATACAATTAAATTCAAATTAAATGTATTATTTTATCGAAAATTAGCATTCTAAATTTGAAATATACTGTATTTCAAAATAATTTTAAAAAACACTACTCCTTAATCTGCTTAACAGTAATTTATTAATTTCCAGAGAGCTTAAACACATCACGGCCACCAACAGACAGGAGGAAGAAGCCTGTGCTGTGGCGTGTTTGTGTTTATTTGTGCTTTACAAAGTTCTCGCCGTGAAACAATCACAAAATGATGTTTTATTTCTCTGATTGGCAGCTTTGTTTTAGCCCACGGTTGAATTCACACTGTAGCTCTCTCCACCACTGCTGCGTTCTCCCTCCCTCCCTCTTCTCAAATGAACAATCGGATGTGGTGACTGCGAGCAAATAAACGGGAGAAACTAAAAGAAACAAGTGAAATTTGCTGTTGTTTTGGAGATCTAACAGATTGGAGGCGTGTCTAAAAACACCACACATCGCTCGCAAGTTACGATTTGCTGGTACAGACTGATGATGACAAACTCGGCTCCAACGGTTAGCAGTGTAGTCAAAATCCACACCGTACAGCAACCCTAACTAACGTACCGCCCACTTCCAGTTTGGAGCCATTATGGATTAAACATGGTGGAAGGCTTATAGGGCTGGGCGATATGACCCAAAGTTAATATCACTGTAGTTTTGTAGTTTTTGCACGGTGACGGTGTTCTAGCACCATATTACTGGTTTTATACTATATGAGCCCTCGAATAATTATCTTATTTGAGCAAGAGTTTCACCTGCACTATTTTCATTTTCAAATCCGCATCTTAAAAGTTCAAATCTGAATGAAAAACTTGATGAATCAAGGATTTTTTGACAGTTTTATATGTTTAAAAGTGGCTGTGTTTTAATGAACGCTCGTTAAGACTTAAACTAGCAGGCAGCAAAAACTCTGCGGCTTCACACAAAACAATCACATTTGAACCATTTCAATGACTGCTAGGTCTTCTTGTGAAAATGACTTTATAGCCAGTTCCATCTTTAAGATATTTAACAGGTGTGTCAGCAGAACGTGTGCACACAGCGAGAGTGCACGTGTGTTTTAGTGGTGTAGGTTAGAGTCGAACTCAGCTCGCAGCTCGTCGGTTTGATTCAAAACGATGAACTTTTTCGGGGCCATTTGTCAGAGTGAACTGGTTCATCGTGGACTCTTTGACTCTTCCAGGCGTGAGAGCGTCAGAGCCTGAAGGCCGTCAGGATTTGTGGTCAAAAATACCGAACAGGAGCACTGAGCTCATCCTGCACGTCTGGACGTGTTCAGGATTTCACCGTCTTTAGCGAGCCGTAATACGCCAAATAGCATCTCTCACCTTCACATGTCAGCACAGCCTCGTGCACGCTTTACCGCAGCATCCTAAAGCTGAATGCATTTCTGTCTACGCTGCACACGTGATCCCTCACTGCCCCGCTTTTGCCTTTCAGGTTCCTCGGTGAACAGAGCAGGACAGACGTGTTCGCCGTGTCAGGATGAGTCCTTCCACAAGCCAGTGAAGCTGTCGCACGTCGACACGGACTGTGAGCCCGAGCTCAGGCAGACTCTGCTGTCTAATGGACACACACTCAGACCCTCTCAGAATGAGAGCGCCCCCCTAAGGAGAGCCAGTGACTAGCAGGAGCTCCAGCTCCAAAACAATCCAACATTTGGACTCGGAGTAGCTGAGTGGACTTTGCTTTTGTT
>OMMV01037557.1:5740-16218 GCA_900302635.1 Chatrabus melanurus | reverse complement strand
TATTTTTGGGAAAGCACCACGTTCACTTTAAGAGAACCACTTAACTGCTTCACGTCGCGCGCTGCTGTCTCTGCAGACACTGTGCAGTCGACCGCTTTCTGGAACATGAGATCTTTCTCGGTCAAAAGGTGCTTCTGAACAGTTTCACACTTTAATCCACACACAAATCTGTCCTGTAGTGCTTCCAAATACTCACCAAACTCACAGTGTTCCGAAAGTCTTTTCAGCACGGGACATACTGTGCGACTGTTTCTCCTTCCCCCTGATTACACTTGTGGAACCGGAATCTCTCCGCTATCATGAGCGGTTTTGGAGTGAAATGGGCTTGCAAAACCTCCACAATACGGTCATATTCCATCTCCCCAGGCTTTGTAGGAGCAACCAAACTGTGGAGTAGTCCATAGGTTTTCAGTCCCATCACACTAAACAGCACGGGCACTTTCTTTGCGGCCCTAATTTCATTTGCCAGGATGTAATGTTCCAAAACGTTCAATATACGTTGTCCATTGCTCACCTGCATCATCAAAGGGATCCATATGTCCAATTATTCCAGCCATGCAGCGTCTGGCTTCGGTGGCTTTCACTGTAACGTCAGACTCGCCGGAGGAAGAGTGGCTCCTCACCTCTAACAGCTAACACTAGCTAGCTTCTTCACAGTGTGGTTGTTCTTTTTCGTCCAACTTGACCCACACTGGCAGTTCACACACAGAACGATGAGAAAAGTTCAGGACAACACCCCTCGTCACCTGTTTATGTTATGTTGCTTCTTAAGTGACAATAATTGCAAAATAAATTACAGAGCTACGCAGACACACTTTTTGGCTGGTTCAATCACTTCTTCTATATCCTTTATAATAGCACCTGAGAACTCACATATTACACAGCACATGAATCACTTGGCGCCACCTGCTGGTTACTATTTATGTCGTGCAATATTTAGTTTCATACATAACGGTTGGGTAGTCTTGAAAATGATTTTGGTATTACTGACCGAGTTCTCTCATGGTTGACGTTCTGTTTATCTAACCGATCTCAGCGTGTCTTCTACAACAACATTACTTCAAAACTCGCTCCGGTAAAATATGGGGTACCGCAGGGTTTCTTCAGAGAAAGCCACAAGCTAAAACGTGTCCGTGTCCATGCTGTTGTACGTGTATTTATTCATTTAAGTGTCGTACACTATTTGAGAGTGCCGACTTTTTTCTGGTTTGCTTCTACTTGTCTGTGTCTGATGTTGAGCTGATGACAAGGAGTTGGACTGCTGGGAGGCCAGGGCTTTGTGGGCATTGTGGATCCTTCACCTCACCAGCTGACCAGTCAAGTCCTACGGGGTTCTTCCTTTACTGAGGCGTGATGAACTGCGTGACGATGTGAAGTTCAGAGGCCGCTTGGAAAATGGAGTGTGTTGATGACGTCTGGATGTGTCTGAGAGATATTTACTGGAGCATGTCAGACTAAGACTTTGTGGGAAACAGAATGGAACACTGACTTGCCATTTGTACTCCCTATGTTCGGGAACAGCTCTTCACCATTTGGATGCTTTTTGAACCATCAGGTTGTTGCAACCACTTGACTCTGTATGTATATGGTTACTTAGCTGCAACATTTCTGTCTGCATGTTTGACATTTCTTTGTTTTGCTTTGTTATTTGGTATTTTGTTATTAGTAATTTGACCAAAGCAGAGGGTCAGCCCTCTGAGTCTGGTCTGCTTCAGGTTTCTTCCTGTCATCAAAAAACGCCTGAGGGAGTTTTTCCTCACCACTGGTGCCAGTGTGCTTGCTCAGCGGGTGGGTAAGGGTTAGACCTTACTCTTGTGAAGCACCTTGGGGTGACTATGTTGTGATTTGGCGCTATATAAATAAATTGGAAGCTGAAGTGAATTATAGGAAGCTGAACTTGCCATCTGTTCAGAGTCAGAAAAAAGCATCAAGAAACAGCTTTTTCAGAGCTTTTGTGGTTGATTCTCTTCAGTTGGCTTGTGTTTTGACTTCAGCACCGCCTGCCTTTGAAATGGGTTTGAATGAGTCCATTTAAGCTCCGTTTGTTGTTACACTGCAGCAAGTGAAAGAGCTAACGTGAAGCATTTGCCGCTTTATTGCTAAAGATGGTTTTCCGGAGTGACAGGATTTTGAAAACTTCTGTGAAAACACTGAAGCTCAGATATCATTTTCTGTCAGAGACACACAAAAGTAATTCAATATTTTCTGTTCTGCACGGATGAGAAGGTGACAGCGGTCGCCATGACAACAGAGGGCCGGACATCTACCTACAGCTACACAACTACTACGGCACACGTTAACTACCAGTGACAAATAATGACTTTTATGCTTCCAACGTTTGGACTCGCACAAGTTCAGAAACTCACTGTTAGTGGGAGGAGCAGCCAATCAACACACGTTAACATATAAATGGTTTTTATTGTTCATGTTGATGCTTGACTTTAGTTTTGTGGTTTGGTCCACTCAGGTGTCCTGCGGTTTGGTATCAGCTGCTAAACACGTGATCACCAACCTTTTAGAAGCCCAGACCATTTTTGGTGTCCAGTCAAGGTCAACCGGGTGACGTCCAACACATCATCCTGTTTTTATCCATTTGCACGTCTTCAGAATGATCTGTCAGGACTGAGCCATCAGGCTCTGCTTTGATTCTAGGGCTGCCACTAATGACTCTTTTTCTATTGATTAATCTATGGATTATTTTACAGACTAGTTGATTAATCTAAGTGATTAATTTTCCTCCAAAGCAGTGGATTCAATAGCTATGTTTGAAGGAAGTGCATCAAGAGTCTAATGGCTCTGCATGTTCTTAAACTATAGGTTTTGGATCATTTATTATCATTGATAATTCGATCCTTTTAAAGCTGCACTTTGCTCTATGAGTCATCCTGATGACCGTTTGTTTCTTCTTTATGTTTGTTCCTGCAGAGGTCCTGCGGGAACTGAAAAAAAGTTACCTTTGCATTTTGTAAAGTAGCCTGATAATGGCGACGGGCAGTGATAGCTATTGAAACCATTGAATTTAATATTAATAAATGTGAATAGACAGTACTTATGGTGGATTTGCCTTTTTCTGGCGGTCCATTATCCAGAATTGTGCCTGTATGTTTCCTCTTCAGGTGTTGCTGTGGTTTGTTAATGAAAGCTTTTTGTTTTGAACTTATTGGGAATCAAAAAGGTAAATGAATAATAAAAAATGGCACTTAAATTAAAAATATTGATGTTGACACATTTTCAGTGTAATTGCGGCAGCCATATTTGATTGCTCTGTAAGCACAGATGGTGAGTCACCTGTTCACAAATTCCTCTCAAGAAACATCTCCTTGTCAACCCTCAGCTCCCTATACAGCCTAGAATTCCATGAAGCCGTGCACTACGACTCCTCTGGATGATATTCAACATGCCCTCAGATATGAAACACCTGCTCCTGTTGACACTGGTGACTCCAGTACAACCTTCAGCGACATTCAGGGTCTGGTCATGGAAGAACTCCCACATTCCATTTGGATTGCCAGTTATGTTGATGTCTGTATGTCCTCCAGCCAGGTTGCTTGCAAACTCCCAGTCTGATCTTGAAGTCTGGCCAGATATAATCTTGGGCACTGAGCAAACGGTAGTCTGCAAGACTTCAACTATCCTGAAGAAAGCACAGCAAGTCTGTGGTCAGAATTCACAAACTGGATGGTGGGCACTTTTATAGACCATAAAGTTTTGCAGAAATCTCCAGCGTTTTCCCATGAGAACACCATCGGCCTCATTAGCAACACTGCTGGGAATACAGTGCCATGTCCTTCGGTGAGTCATATTTGCCATGGTAACCAGATCCATGAGTATTGACGCAGTCCTCGTAACCAGCCCTGTTGGTTACGGTTTTCAAATTGCACATTATTGAGAACATTTCCAGCACACAAGTGCAAACATTTTGAGAAAATTACTTGAAATTAATTTGAAATTGATCAACACCGTATTGGTCGGCAGAGTGGTGCTCCATCGCCCTCTAGTGTCCAGCTGCTGAATCGTGAGCCAACTGTGACATTAGGCCACTTTTGGCAAATATTTGTTGAGTCTTCAACCTCTGAGTAACAGCAGGGACAATGCACTGCCGCTGCACAGTAACTAAAACACGTCAGATAATAGAATTTCTCCAAACTCTGGAACATGCCTGTCTTCTGTAAATCACTATCAAGGCGTGTTTCCTTTTGGCAATGAATTATAAAAGACAGATTTCATACATTATAGATGCTTGGAAAGTCAGCAGCAGTCAGGATGTGGAGAAAGCTTAGAGTGCACCTTGCTGCGATTTATGCTGATGCCTCACTCCTCCTCCCATTGACAAGTCTGTCAAGAAAACCACTAACCTCTGCATAATCCAGGTGAGAAAATTAACGGAGTGCTTGTATTTTTGCACATAATGTCTGCACGTGTATGTGCTAATTCCTGTTTAAACACGATGCTGTGCCTCTAATAAGAATTACAGCATCACTCTCGCTGTTACTTTTACTCTGTTTAAGGCTTTTATCACATGCTGTGAAATAAAACCACTTCTGAACCTCCAGCCAATCAGAGTGCACGGGGGGTCGGTGAATCCTGCTGCTCACTGGAGCTTCAGTTTGATGGCCTTTTTGGGATTTTTCAATCAACTTGCAAGAAAACACACATGCACTTGTCTTCTGTGCATTTGGGACGTATGGAAAATGCAAAAAAGAAAAATGCAGTGATTCTTAAATTTCCTTTGACTTTTATTTCACTGCAGACAGTAAGAACCCAAGACATTTCATGTTTTGTGTGGTCAACTTCATTTCATTTGTTACTATACAACCATTCATGCATTCAAGGCCTGTAACACATTCCAAAAAGAGTTGGGATGCTAAAGCACTTACCACTTTGTAATGTTGCCATGCCTACTCAAAACACTTAAAAGATGTTTTGGCATTAAGGAAATACCAAGCGACGAAGCATTTCAGGTGTTATTTTGTCCCATTCTTCTTGCAAACACGTTTTAAGGTGTGCAACAGTTGTTTTTTTCATTTAAACATTTTCCACACATTCTCTATTGGGGACTGATCAGGACTGCAGGCAAGCCAGTCCAGTACCCATCCCCCTCTTCTTCCACAGCCATGCCTTTGTAATGTGTGCAGAATGTAGCTTTACATTGTCTTATTGAAAACTGCATGGATGTCCCTGGAAAAGATGTCGTCTTGAAGGCAGCAGATGTTGCTCTAAAATCTCAGTGTACTTTTTTGCATTAATGCCATCACAGAAGTGTAAATTACCTTTATCAAGGGCACTGACACAACCCCATACCATGACAGACCCTGGCTTTTGGACCTGTTGCTGATTACAGTCTGGGTGGTCCTTTTTGTCTTTGGTCCGGAGCACAGAGCGTCCATTTCTTCCCAAAAAGATCTGGAAAAATAATTCTTCTGACCACAGTACGTTTCCACTGTGTGATGGTCCAACCCAGATCCCTCTGAGCCCAGAGAAGTCAAAACGTGCAAACCCTTCCAAGCTTTCTTTGAGGTTTTTAATGGTTTTAAACATTTCAATAATTTTCTCACAAACTGGAGATTGTCTGCCCATCTTTGGGCTTGAAAGACTCAGCATTTCGTGGATACTGCTTTTGTACCAAATCATGAGTACAATCACCTGTTGCCCTTACCTGTTTGAAACAACATCTTTTTTTTACCTCAATACTAGCCTTAAATCGCCCCTGTCCCAACTTTTTTTTGGAATGTGTTGCAGGTCATAAATGCAGGAATGGATGAATATTAACATGAAATAAAGTTGACCACACAAAGCATGAAATATCTTGGGTTGTCTGCAATGAAATAGAAGTCAAAGTAAATGTAAGGATCACTGTTTTTTCTTTTGTTTGTTTGTTTGTTTGTTTTGCATTTTCCATACTGTCTCAGCTTTTTCTGATTGGAGGTTTTATTTTGTGAAAGCAAATATAGATTTCACCTGACACTTTCCATCATCATCCTGCAAAGCCGTTTTCTGCAGCCGATGCACAAATGGTCCTGTATGGGATCGTGTGCCTTTCTGTCACAATCAATATTTGGGAAATGGGACGACATAATTTACATGTATGACTTCATAAGTGCAGGAAAGCTGCTTTGTGGGAGGATTGTGTGGAGCGGGAACAGCCCTTATGAGAGATGACAGCAGTTTATTCAAATAGACTGTGGTGATATGAATACTGAAAAAACTACCTGTCACAAAGCATTCAGCGTGTCGTGCTGCGAATAAGCCAGCGAGCAAACAGCGAGCAAACAGCCACAACAGATGAGCTCCGTTAATGTCCTCATTATTCCAACACTGGGGGGATATTAGCAGATTAATAGCACGTGATGAGAGATGTGCCTTCTGAATTTTGATTACAATGAGATGAGCCACTGCCTTTGATGTTTGGGCCGATCGCTGCAGATGGTCAGTGAACTGCAAACCTCTGATGTCACGCTGTGTTCACGTCTGTTTGTGTCAGAGCCTATCAGGGGATGTTCGATAACTACAGCTAAAGCGTGGAGAGAAAAGGGATAAACTTTAAAAGCCTGATAATCCAGAGGAGTCTTCTCTAAAGTGAAGCAGTGCTTCACCAATACAGAAACGTGGTTGTTATTCTGCCACAGACGTAAGGCTGTTCTTCATAAATCAGCTTCTTACTATTACAGTGTGTGAAACAGCTGGCGATAAGTCCCACCCCTGACACAGTGCTTCACCTGTAGAAACCAATGGATGTTTTGGACTTGAATATGATTGCCACAAAACTCCTACTAATCATTGCCTTTGTCTGGGCTGGCCCGCCCTGTACGCTGAACACGGGCCTCACAACGTGATCCGTGGGCCTCCAACCGTTTGCATGAAATGAAACCGCTGCTTTCTGGGAGCAGCCAGTGTGAGGATGATATATGAGGATAAAATCTGTTTGTTACGATGTTCAGGTCAGTGGAAAGGTTGTGTAAAAATTGTGTGTGTGAAGCACAGATATTTGGCACAGTGATTGTTCACACACGTGCACATCGCTTGGTTAAACCTGTAAAACTGTGTCAATCAAATATTCCTGTGAAAGCTTCACAGATCTCGCTCAGCTTCTGAAAATGTTGGTGTAACAGAAACGGCAGCGTTCACAAAGAGCAGCTTGTAAATCTTCACATTTAATCTGATTTAACAGTTTCAAAGATGAGGCAAATGATTTAACAGTTTTAATTGAAATAATTGATTCAGGTTTTAACTTTCAAGGAGCAGATTTTGAAAAATGAAAATAGTATAAAAAAACACTCTAAATCAAATCAGATCATTAGTGAAGGGGTTCTAAGTCCCTATTTAGGCCCTGAGGCCTGTTGGTGTCGGTGCTGATCTCCAGATTCTGTAGCGTGAAGTGAATAGGAGTCTACGACTCCCCCTGGATGGGATGCCAGTCCGATGCAGGTCACATCCCCAGCCAAGGTCGGTGCCCATATATAGCTGGGTGAACTGGGACAATGCAGATTAAGGGTCTGGTCCAAGGACACAGACAGGTAGTATGAGCGGGATTTGAATCCAGGTCTACATATTGGCAGGCCAGCTCCTTATCCACTGCGTGACCTGCTCCACAAATTAAAGGAGTTGTATTTTGCAAAATCAGTTTGATTGTCTTTTATATTTTCCTGTGTTTGAGTTTTGAGTTAAAATTTTAAAAAGTCCCACAATTCTATGAGTGTTTTCACAGAAATTCTCCTGCTGTTTAGGCCTGACACAGCTCGTGTTAAACTTCTGTGACATATGTAACAAAAATACCCCACACCCACAAAATGCTTTAATTTTACCTCAGATTATTCAAATACAGTTCAAGCAAGAAAATAGAAAAAGGACAGCACTCCAATCCAACTTCTATATGATTTATTTACTGAACGTTACATCGTACAGCATGGTGGCCAAGCGGTTAAGTGCGATCGCTTTCAAAGCAGAAGGTTCCCGGTTCAAGGCCACCCCTGCCCACTCTCCATGTAATGTGGAGTTGCGTCAGGAAGGGCATCCGGTGTAAAACTTGTGCCAAATCAACATGCAGATCCATATTGTATATGCTGTGGCGACCTCAAGTTGAAATTGGGAGAAGCTGAAAGAACACAACAACATCAGCAACAATGGTATTTGTGTGTATGTGTGGCAGACTAGGGGGCGTGGTCTCACAATGGTGGCCCCACATTGTGACCTACTTACAGAGGAATGAAAGCAGTGTGCTCCTTCAAATCATGGCAAGTGATGGCAAAGTCCTGACAGATAAGTCTGGTGTATTTTCCCGTTGCTCCACCTACTTTAAACAGTTGTATAAGACTGATCTTCCTGCCAGGATGTTGGACATCTGTGCCAGGGTTGTGGCAGCTGTGAACCACCAAAATTCATTGAGACTGCAAAGAAGGTGAAGCAGCTGACGATAGGGAAAGCTGCAGGGATCTGTGGGGTCTGGACTGAACTCCAGGTGGGTGGAGATGATGTTTTCCTGGCATTTTCATGGTCATTTTTAACAGGATTTTTGCCGCTCAGTGACCGTAGCAGTCGGAATCAACCATCGACCACATCCTGGCTCTGACTGCTCCTTGTATACAAGTGTGTCTATCGGCAGTGCTTCTTTGCAGCCTATGTTCATTTACACAAAGCCTTTGATCCGGTTGACCAGACTGCTCTGTGGGACATCCTGAGAATTTGTAGATCCCCAATAACTTACTGGACATCACATCTGGCCTATACTCAGGTACTGTGTGCTTTGCAGTGTGGAGGTGGAGTGGGGAAAGTGTATTTGTTTGTAATGAAAGTGTTGAAGTTGTTGAAAGTCTCTGGGACCTTCTTCTTTGAGATCGAATGATGCCTGGGAAGAGCTTATGGATTCATGAGATCACTGGACAGAGGTCTTTGGCGATGCTGATACCTTTGCAGGAAAACAAAGGTCCAAGTTTTTAGTGTCCTGGTGCTTCCTGTCTTTCTGTCTCTGGAGGATCTTTGGGTACCACTGGAATGACTATGTGTCAATTGAAGAGTAACTTAAGTAGACTCAGATGAGGCGTATCTCTTACATTGTAAGGGGACATAGGTTAGGATGTTATGGCCATCTGCCACGCTCACCTGAGCACAATCCATCGCACAGGTGCCTCAGTGCTGAGGACCTCGGCAAGTGGGAAAGGACAAGGGGACGCTCGTGTCTCGCCTAGTGGTAGCAGTTAGATGGCTTCTTTCCGGAGGTGGTGATGGATCGGTTGTTACGACCTGTTATAAAATTAGTTGGTGGAATGTCTGTTTGGACATGGGATTGTGATTGTCGTCTTTATTGTGGAGGTCACATGTTTTACCACTGATCCAAACGGACCTGGTCCTTAAAGGCAGATGTGACATGTTCACGTGTCGTACAGACAGACATCAAGAAACAAAGTTAAATGAGATATGCCAGTGGTTATTTACAGATCTGACTCAAAAGAAATTTTCACAGTGAGATCTCTGTCTCACTCAGCATACAATTATTTATCTTCATGTCTTTTATCTAAAAAAAAAAAAAATCAAAACAGAGGAGGATTCTTCCTGGAAAGACAGAACCATCTTCTTCACCAGTGTACCTCTTTGGGTCAGCTGTCCTCCAAATCCATGCATGTCTGAAACTCCTGCATTCCCTGACTTTGATTAATAACTCGATAATTGAATAACTGCTTGCGGTGGATGAGTGGCTTGCACCGTGCCACAGCTGTATGTCATCTGTTGTTTTTCCACAGACAGTGCAAAACCACACCCCTCCACAGCCGGGTTTTATTTCTTCATGCGTGTATCTACAGATGCTCCTTTTAGTCAAAAAACAGAGAAGTTCAACAGTGTGTATAAAATTTACAACCTCAAATCAGAAAAAGTTGGGATGATACAAAAACAAACAAACAAACAAATAAATAAATAAATATCCTGTTTTTTTATTTGTTTTTTTTTTTTTTTTTTTGCATTTTCCATATCGTCCCAACTGTTTCTGATTTGGGGTTGTGTATCACAACTGTTGGAATGAACAGTCGTCTTTTTTTCACTGTGGGAACTGACTTTCCTTCCTCGACTTCCTCCATTCTTTACTGGAATTCTTATCAGGTTTATTTGATATTAAACGCAGAAGCTTCCACACACCTGTGAAGGACAGTCAGGCTGAGAATGTCACATGTGGATGTTCGTATTCGTGCAGGCAGAGAGGATTGTATTGGCTTCAAGCTGTTAAGTGGATGCACAGCTAAGACACCAAAACCTTGATCATTTTTACTGTTGGCACAAACCGGCATTTGGCACTAATTTATGGAAACATAATTTCACACCGGGGTGTTCTATGAGATTCTTTTGTTGCATACTGCTCAAAATAATTAAAGGAGCAAAGTGTTCCCTTAATTGGTTGGAGCAGTCTATATATATATTGCATTTACATATACAAAACAATTAAGGGAACGCTGTGTCCCTTTAATTATTTTGAGTAATATATTTTGATTTTT
>OMMV01037550.1:30915-41688 GCA_900302635.1 Chatrabus melanurus | reverse complement strand
CACGTTATACCAAAATTGGAGCAACCTTTAACTTTTGACCCCTATACAAACTGCAAATGACCTTTGTCACCATTTTTGCTGTTTTTGCCCCATAACTCCAGAACATTCAGTCATAGATAGTCCAAACTATACCTTTTTAGAGTCGTTATGATCAGGCAAATAATATGGTATAGGTTTCAATATGATTGGAGGATTTTTATATTTTGACCCCTGTGTAATCCTTCATTGACCTCTCATGGTCCTCAGAGGTCAAATCCAACTTGGCCCAATATCTGAAAATAAACCTTATGGTATGTACTAACTGTGGTATATATTTCATGCTTTTATCATAAAATGCACAATTGTTCTCATATGGAGTGCTTATCCGCTGCACTAGAATAGATGCTGTGTATTACTGTTTCAATTTTATACTTGCTAAAATATTTAAATATATACATACATCACCTTGTTTTCTTTAAGTTCTCCATCTCCTGTCTCATCCTTTTCACTTTTTTGCTTTTAGGCAAATCGTAATTGTTTAGTCATGGCGTCCACACATGACATTCAGGAGCTGGATGTGTCATCCATCTTGGCAACGCAGATCTTGACATGGATCGATGATGATGATGCCGAAGCCAGAGGGTAAGACAGCAGGCCTGCATGTGCGAGTGAAGGCCCCATGTGTAGTATATACTGTACTTTATGAAGACCGTGACTGAGAACATGACATTTTCCGCTTAAACTGAGTGCGAGTGCAGGTCAGTGTGACTGTGGCTGATGGTGTTTTTGTAGGTGGTGTGATTAGATCTGCACTGTAAGTGGCTGTGCAGCATGTTGCTGCTTTAAAGTGATGAGATGCTGTTCGGTCTCAGACACTTCACATCATTTCTCTGTAAATATAAACAGTTCCAGTGGAAACGGTTATCATGCAGAAAAGATGATAGTGTTACAATGTCTGAATGTAGGTGCTACAGAAGGAATAATGTCTCACTTACTGAACACTTCGGCTGGTGTTTCCTATTTATTAGCTGACAGTTGTGACAATTTTCGACATCAAGAGATAAAACACAGACTGATTATGAAGCCATAAAACGGTTATCTCTACTAAGCTGTCACTTGGAATAGTTTTGCCTCTATTTTAGGTTTTTTGTTGACAAGATTTATGGGTTTGGTCAATGATGTGTTTTTATCAGCTTAGCACAATGAATAGAAGCAAGGGTTCGTTCATTCATTCATTCATTCATTCATTTTCTGCCGCTTATCTGGGTCTGCGTCACGGTGGCAGCAGACCAAGCAGTTCAGCCCACACTTCCCCAACCTTGGCCAAGTCTTCGAACTCTTCCTGGGGGATTCTGAGGTGTTCACAAGCCAGCTGGGAGATGTCATCCCTCCAGCCTGTACTGGCTCTTCCCTGGGGCCTTCTCCCAATTGGACGTGCCTGGAAGACCTCCCTAGGGAGGCGATCAGGGGGCATCCTCACCAGATGCCCAAACCACCTCAGCGCTCTCTTTTCTATGTGAAGAAGTCCCTCCCGGATCTTTGAGCTTCTTACCCTGTCCCTGAGTGTAAGCCCAGATACCCAATGGAGGAACTTCATTTCCGCTGCTTGTATCTGCAACCTTGTTCTTTTCTTGTCCTTACCCAAAGCTCATGACCATAGGTGAGGATAGGAGCGTAAATCAACTGGTAAATCAAGACCCTCGCCTTCTGGCTCTGCTCTTTCTTTACCATGATGGTCCGGTACAGTGTTCTCAGGACCTCAGACGCAGCCCCAATCCGTCTGTCAAGCTCAGGCTCCGTTTTACCCCCACATGTGAACAAGACCCCGAGATACTTGAACTCCTCCACTTGGGGCAATAACTCTCCCCTGACCCAGAGGGGACAATCCACCCTTTTCTGACAGAGGACCATGGTCTCAGATTTGGAGGTGCTGATCCTCATAAAAATCTCTTCACACCAACACTAACACTGCAAAAAGCAGAGATGCACTTCTAAGGTTACCAAACTGGACACCCTCCAATCCCTGACTGCGCCTTGAAATCCTGTCCATGAAAACCATAAACAGGATTGGTGACGAGGAGTAGCCCTGGCGGAGTCAAACACCCACCAGGAACCGGCCTGATGCAATGCCAAGAATGCGAACACAGCACCTACTTTAGTCATATAGAGACCAGATCGTGCTTTGCAGTGGTCCCGATACCCCATGCTCCTACAGCACCCTCAACAGGACATCTCGGTGGACCCGGTCGTATGCCTTTTCAAAGTCCACAAAACACATGTAGACTGGTTGGGCATACTCCCAAGACCCCTCTTACAAGGGTAATGAGCTGGTCCACCATTCCACGACCAGGACGGAAACTGCATTGCTCCTCTTGAATCTGAGGGTCGACTATTGGTCGAAGTCTCCTCTCTAGTACCCTGGCATAGTCTTTTCCAGGGAGGCTGAGAAGTGTGATTCCTCTATAATTGGAACAAACTCTCCGGCCCCCTTTTTTAAAGAGGGAATCCATCACCCCAGTTTCGCAATCCAGAGGTACTATTCCAGACTCTCATGGAACATTGTATAGGCATGTCAGCCATGACAGCCCAACACCATCCAGACTGCAGCATCTCAGGGCAACTCTCGTCCACTCCCGGCAACTTGCCACTGAGGAGTATCTTGACAACCTTAATGACTTTGCCATGGAGGGCATGTTAGTAGGGTTGAGGAAATCCTCAAAGTGTTCCTTCAACCGCCCGACAATATCCCCAGGCCAGGTAAGCACCTCTCCACCCTTGGTGAATACAGCCTGGGCTAAGAACTGCCTCCCTTTCCGGAGTCATCTGATTATTTGCCAGAACCACTTTGAGGCTGACCAAAAGTCATTCTCCATGGTCTGTACAAACTCCTCACACACCTGAGTTTTTGCCTCAGCACCCACTGAGGCTGCAGTCCTTCTGGCCTGCCTCTACTCATCCACTGATTCTGGAGACCCCTGTGCCAACCAGACACAGAAAGCCTTCTTCAGCTTGATGGTTTCCTTCACCGCAGGTGTCCACCAGTGGGTTCTTGGATTGCCGCCGCTGCAAGCACTGACAACAGTCAGGCCACAACTCAAAGCAGCCACCTCAGCAATGGAGGCCTTGAACATGGACCTCTCCAATTCCATGTCCCCGACCTCCTTCGGGATGTAGGAGAAGTTGAAGGCCATCTGGACAGGTTCTTCCAATAAATGTTCTCAGAAAACACTTACAACACGTTTCGGTCTTCCAGGTTGGTTCAGTGGCTTACCCCAAAATGTGATCCTACTCATCACCAGGTGGTGATCAGTTGACAGGTCCGCCCATCTCTTCACCCGAATGTCCAAGAAGGTCTGATGACACAATTACAAAATCAATCGACCTTTGCCCTAGTGTGCTCTGGTACAAATTGTACTTACGAACACTCTTGTGCTTGAAAAAGGTGTTTGTGATGGACAATCCATGACCTGCACAGAAGTCCAACAACAATACACCACTCCGGTTCAGATCGGGGGTGGGGGGGCGCGTTCTTCCCAATTACTCCCCTCCAATTTTCTCCATCATTGCCAATGTGAACATTGAAGTCCCCCAGTAGAACTAAGGAATCCCCAGCAAGGACCATTTCCAGGATCCCACTAAGAGTCTCCAAGAAGGCTGGGTACTCTGAACTGCCATTTGGTGCATATGCACAAACGACAGTCGGATTCCTCTGTGTGACACAAAGTCGCATTGAGGCAGCCCTGTTGTTCACCAAGGGAAAACTCAAAAATAACTCCACTCAGCCAGGGATTTGTGAGTATCCCCACACCCACCCAGCACTTCTCACCCTGGGCAACTCCGGAGAATGAGAGAGTCCAGCCTCTCTCCAGGAGTTTGGTTCCAGAGTCCATGCTGTACGTGGAGGTGAGCCCAACTATCTCTAGTTGGTATCGCTCAGCCTCCTGCACCAGCTCAGGTTCCTTCCCCACCAGCGAGGTCACGCTCCGCATTCCAAGAGTCAAGTACCACAACAGAGTGTCAGTTCATGTGGGCTTATGCCACTGTCCATAGAACAGCTTATCAGGCCCTTTATTCTCTCCTTGTGGGTGGCGAGCCCACATGGAGGTGACGCCATGTTGTTTCTTCGGGCTGAGCTCGACCGAGCCCCGTGGCTGTAGACAAAGCCACCACAGGCCGGGCTCCAGGAGGAGGCCTGTCTGGGTGATCTGGGTGAGGTGATGCTTTCCATTTTTGTATCAATCATGAAGGGTCTTTTTTTGAATCGCCCTTTGTCTGTCTCTTCACCTGGGACAAATTTGCCAAAGGAGGCCCTACCAGGAGCTGATGGTCCAGACAACATGGCTCCCAGGATCACTGGAGCTCACAAACCCCTCCACCACGATAAGGTGTCAATTCAGGGAGGGGGGAATTGAGGGTTAATAACTTTTTTTAAAAAGATGAAAAATGCTGTCTAACAGATCCAAATGTCTTATTTGCATGTTGTCTTGTTACCTAACAGATTAATCATCAGTACTGTATATCCAAGGGATGGCTGAGCTTGGTTCAGAGTTGAAGTTTGTTTAAAAAAAAAAAAAAAAAGAAAATGCAATTTTTCACTGAGTAGAACTTCTAAGAAGCTATGTTCCATTGCTGCAACCCACCAGTTTTTGTTTTGTTTTTAAACACATTGTCCTATCTAATGCATACGTGTTAAAAACATAGTGTTTGGAGTCAGAAGGCTTGTGTGATAAATGCACAGAGATAAACGGATACATCTCATTTTATCTACTCTCCAGCCAGAATAACAGTGAATGTATAATTGTGTTTGTGTGTGTGTGTAGTGTTGGTGGTGATGACTTCCTCGTGGTCCATGCACGTGATGACTTTGCCATGCTCCATGGTAGCACACCCTACACCCACAGCAGCCCCGGCACACCCATCAATATGCCATGGCTGGGCGGTGTGCAGACTGGCAGAGGTGCTTCTTTGGTGAGTTTTAGTCATTGAGTTTCTGATCACTGTCAGCGATTATAAAGCCGTACTGGGCCTTCTGCATGTTTTTACCTTTTAACTGGCAAAAACGTTTGGCATTATTGCCCTTCAGTTCATGCTGCAAAACGGAGCCTGCAGCTTTGCTCCTGAAAACTAAATTGTGTGTTGGGTGTCCAGAAAGACTATGTGCATTTCAACTCGACTGTGATTTTTTTTTTTTTTTAGTTTTTGTCAGTTTTTTTATAAAGAGTTCTTTCATTTTCAGCTTAAATATAAGATGCTCCATCACAAGTATATCCTCTATGATTAACAACCATTGTTTGTAACTTGGAGCGTCAGTATTTAACCAGTTCTTGGTGATGGCCTTCTTTCCAGCCGCCAGGAGGATCTTGATCAAATATTGGTCTCCTACATGCACAGTTCCTTCCAAATATCCGAGGTATAAAACAAGACAAGATTTAGGAATCACATATCCTAATACATCACAGAGAGCTGAGTGAACGTCTGTCCAGAAGGGCTGTATATTTGTGCATTTCCAAAAAATGTGTGTGGGGTCTGGGTCCATGTGGTTACATAATCTCCAGCATGGCTGTTGAGCATTTATCTGTTTACTTTTAATTTTAGGTGTGATGAAATATCGAATTAAACTTTTCCAATTAAATTCTCTCCATCTCAATGAATTCTGTTGTAGTTTGGTGTGTTTTCCACATATTGTACCACAACCCCTCTGGAATCCCCTCACCCAGCTCCTTTTCCCATTTGGCTTTAACATATAATGTTGAATCTGTTCTAGAGTCCGTTAAGCAAACTGACACAGCTTTCAGGATACCATTACTATGAGCTTGTACAAGTAGCTTTATGACGGGATGCATTTTATCCTCATTCGTTTTAATATTTTTGAGGTAATAGTCCCTCATTTGTAGATGTGTAAATAAGTCCTGATTAATCAGATCATATGTATTTTTTTAGTTCTTGAAAGCGTTTCATTTGGCCCTTTTTAATAGTTGTGCATATGGCTGTAATTCCTTTTTCCACCCAATATTTAAATCTATCATCCAATTTTCTTGCTATAAATTTATCAAAAGCAATCCATTTTCGCAGACCAATTTCCTTTCCTATTTTTAGTTGTTTCACTATGGAATACCATATATCTAAGGTAAAGGATATCATTGGGTTAAAATTATGCTCCTCTTTTATGTAAGCGGGGGGTTCTATTTCCCCAATACATGTCTGGATTGGGTATTTGAATGTTGAAACGTCACTATCTTTCCATCGAGCTACTTAACCGTTATTGCACCAGTAAATTAGCTGACGCAATTGTGTGGCATGAAAATGTTCTTTTAAAGTCAGGAGTACCATTCCCCCTTTGTCTTTCGATAGTTGTAGTGTGGTACAGCGTATTCTAGGTCGTTTACCTCCCCACACAAATCTTAATATACACTCCATTTAAGGAATTGATCTTTTGGTATATGTACAGGCAGAGATAGGAACATATATAACAGACGTGGCAAGATGTTCATTTTTACCACATTTATCCTGTCATTTAATCCCAGTGGGTAAGTGAACCATCTGTCAATATCTTCCCTCATGTTTTTGTCAATGTGTTCATAGTTACTGACACAAACTGTTTCTAACAGCTGGAATGTTGACTCAGTTGTTCGGGGTGGACAAAACCAGCACAGAGCATTGAAAAGCACTAGTATTGGCTGTGATAGTGATGCCTGTCTCATTAGTGGCACATCCCTAGTCTTTACCACCACTGAGGTGCTCTTGAGCAAGCCCCTGAATCCTCTGCTGCTGTAGTGGCTTTGCTCACAGTGACCAACCGATCAGAATGATTGTACCGAGCAGCTTAATGTGTAAATAATAAACATTTAAAAATGAAGCAGATGATGCTCATGCTGATTCTTTAAAATCTTCAAAATTCTTTGTAGCGTGTTGAGCAGTAACATGAACACTCATGAATGCTGGCCTCCACCAGCAGAACCAACAGGCCGTGTCGTCCTTCCACAGGCTTTTTGTACACATCAGTGGTTTTCTCATGTCGTCAGTTGCTGGCCTTCTTTGTACACGAAGTAAATTCACTTTTCCCAAAAGCATCATCGCTGCTAACATTAGATTCTCTTGTTGACTTATAAAGCGCCAAGATGTTGACATCTGTTCTCATGGGACCCAAATCTGTCATTTTACTCATGCCGTTTGATCTGGATCAGTCTTTACTCGGCAAACGGTTTGGTGTTTGCAGATGTGTAACTGGGAGCTGTACAGAGTCCTTCTGAAATATGGAGTCGTGTGTACAACTCCAAAAATTATGGAATCGCCACACTTTCACCCAGCTTTGTTAGTCCATAAAAAAAAAACCACATCACACAATTTTTCTTCAATAGCTGCACATTCTGACTTTGTGACACGTATCTCAAACAAGCTAAATTTACTGACTGTAATTAATGACTTATATCTTTCTTTCAACTAGAGGAAAAAAATGCTGGCATCATCAGACACAAAAAAAATCAGTCAGTACTGCTGCTCAGGCTTTTATGACTGACCACTAATGAGGAACATTCTCCATCACGAAGTTTCCAACTGTATCGAAAAGCAGTAGACAGATTTCCGCCACAAATTTTCAATCATAATTCGATCCCGACTGTTTTCTGGTCATTGATTTGATGTTTCATGTATAAAAAAAGCTTTTAACACTCTTTACTCTGTGGCAACGTGCATCATCATCCTGACACACAACTTCATCTTCACCAAACCTATTTGCAATCAATGCAGTGTGTCCAAAATGTCACTGCTGCTTTGACTGCTGAGGTAATGATTGCCGTCCGTGACGTGTGACCCCGTGTCGTAAATGAGGGAGGACGCCTACTTCAGACGGTCATCCTTGTATGTTCCATTGGAACACCACGAGACCAGAATTCCATCTCCTCTGACTGATGCAGATTTGTGGTTCATCACTAAATATCACTTTCATCCGGTCGCACCACAGTTGCTTTTCTTCAACCTGCTGTAAACGTGCTTTCTTCTGGTTAGGTGTAAGTGCTGGTCATTGTTTGGCCAGACGATATGTTACTCTCATTTCATGCAGCTGATTTCTGACAGTTCTGCCACAAACACGGACTCCTTTATCCGCACATTTTTGTTTTTTGTGCATTTGTAATTTTCAAGTTGTACTGTATAATCCTTTCCATTGGTTTGTTGGGGCCATATTTCCTTTCCGTTAGCTGACTCTAATAGCTCATTAAGGGCTGTAAGCCCTCTCCTTGAACTGGAGACTGATTTGCATTTGATGGTGAACTTATGTTACCCGTGGTGACAAACTAATCAACTGTTTGTGTTGAAGCACATTGTAGCATTATAAAGTATATTTCTAATGAAGCTGTCAAATGGCTAAATGACGGAGGTTAAATATTTGGACTATTGAAAGTACCTTAGTTATAAAAATTTTAAAAAATCCAAATTTTTTTTATTTCCAAGCAGGAAGATTTGCTCCTTTTCTTTGTTCTATAAAGCTGTATGTGAAGTGTTCTGGATGTTTGGATCATTGATCACACGTGAGTTTTATGAAGACAGCATCTTGGGAGTAGAATAACTGTGATGGGCATTTTTCATTATTTCTAATTATTATTACATTAAAATTGTTCCTCTGACCTTTTTGATTCAAATGAAATGCGTTACTGTGGCGACAGTTGGGGCATTATAATGGTTTTTAACTCTGTTTATCATAATAAATAGATTTTACAAAACCTGCTAAGTTTTATTTAGAATATTTCTCTTTATTTTCTTCCTGCAGATGATCAAGAGAAACATCACCAATGTGAGAAGGATGACCTCTCATCCCACCCTGCCTTACTGTAAGAGCGACTCTGATGTCTGACAGATTATAAGATGTGATCTGATTGTTTTAACAATAAACAAAAAAAGCTGTTTTCCCTTATTGTACCAACTAGGTAATAGTACCCACAGCCATGAAGACGGTAACAGCCACGGCAATCTGACATTTGACCCCAATGACCTTGACATTCACCCAAATGATTAACCTCTGGCTGACCTTGCCAGGGTAATTCTGGAATCCACCTAACATTTGGTGCAAACAGGTTTTAAATCAAATTCCTTGAACTTGACCTTCGCCAAAATGAATTTATTTATTTATTTTTTAAATATATTTGTTGGGCATTTTTCAGCCTTTATTGCAGAGACAGTGAGAGAGAGAGGGGAAACAGGGAATCTAAGAAGGGGAGAGACATGCAGCAAATATCGCCCAGGTCGGGATTCGAACCTGGGGACGCTGCAAGCCACATTCTGCGGCATGTGGTACGCGCCTTAACCCCTCAGCCACGAGCGCCCCTGAATTCGTTTTTTTAATGGCCGTTTCGGGGCCAACCTTCACTGACATACCAAGTTTGGTAGAAATCAGCACAGGGACTTGGGAGGTGTAGGCCAAAAAACAAGCAGACATGACCTTGACCCCTTTGGCGAATTTGACCTTGCTGGGCAATTGTGGAGCCCTCCTCCATAGTGTAATGATGTTGATATAGTGTGACACGATGACGACGTAGTGCGACGGCGTAGTGGGTGTGAGACGAGCAATTTGCTCCATCGGTTATACGACAGAAGGTCTTGGGAAGAGTAAAACCTCCAGAAGAAGCCTGACACATGACTGTTCCCTTTTTGTCCCTTTCAGACCTGACGGGGGCGCAGGACGGGAGCGTGAGGATGTTTGAGTGGGGTCATTCCCAGCAGATCATCTGCTTCAGAAGTCCAGGCAATTCCAGAGTCACCAGGATACGATTCAACCACCAGGGAAACAAGGTGACCACTTTTACACGCCGTCATTGAACGCACCGTACAGCTGTCAGGGCGTCTTTAGCTTTGCAACACGACTGAATTGCGATGCGAGTCTGTCAGATCCAGCAACACTTTCACACCTCTCATAACGGCGCTGAGGCACGATCCACAGTGGGAGTCTGGCTTCAGCGCACATTGCTCTTCAGCTGAGTGATTCAACTGATCTGAACTCAGGCACTCGCCTCATCATTTTCTCCCATGGTGCTTCTCATTTGCCACGACTATCTTATCTTCAGTTCTAGCGGGGGGGGGAGGGGTAGTGGAATATGTTTTAAAAAAATGTTGGAAAGGACGTGCAGTGCTTTTATCATTGGTTACTTGTGTTTATGTAGCTGTTAATTTGTCGTGGAAGAAAAACGCCCGACAGGCCCGGTGGTGTTGGAACAGCCAACCGTCAGTTCTTGTCTGTCAGACTGCTGTAAATATGCCGATGCTGTTTTTAGCCTGATGTCTGTCCTCTTGTGTAGTTTGGGATTGTGGATGCAGATGGAGGTTTGAGTCTGTGGCAGGTCAACACGAGTGGGAATGCACCCAAACCGTACTTGGTAGGAAACATGCTGTGACTTTAAATCTGCTGCTTCTATCGCGCCGCTTTTTTTTTTGTTTGTCACTTTTACTCAGTGTCACGTTTGTGTGTGTGTGTGTGTGTGTGTGTGTGTGTGTGTGTCAGACTTTGCAGTGTCACAACAAAACGGCTCACGACTTTGTTTTTGTGGGCTCGTCCTCCCTCATTGCCACTGCAGGCCTTTCCACAGACAACAGGTACAAATGAAGTTGTAATTGAACCGAGTCTGTTTGCATGGAGCTGGGACGCTGATCCATCCTTTGACATGTTTAATCATTTCTGCAGGAACGTGTGTCTGTGGGACACTCTGGTGCCTCCTGCAAACAGCCTTGTGCACGGTAAGAAGACGCAGCAGCTTTTTTTCTCCTTTCAAAGCTCCTTTCAGGAATCGTGGTTTTTTTTTTTTTTCA
>OMMV01037550.1:5322-21615 GCA_900302635.1 Chatrabus melanurus | reverse complement strand
CCGTACAATTATATAGAGCGGCTCTGAACATCTTTGTGCATTTTATGACTTCTTACAGCACATTTTTATGGTGACATTTCTGTACTCGTACAGGGATCATTTAACATGCAGCACATCTGCTCTGAGCGGAGCGTTCTTCCAACAATGACGCCGTGTTGATAGAAACGGGTAAATAAGAACAACATAAACCAAGCTGGCCGTATTTCTTCATACGTTCTGGATCACTGATGTGTCGGCGGTTGAAAAACGGCGTGTGGTGGATTTTATAACTCCTGGGACGTCGGCCTTATTAACCTTGTGGATTCATTTTCCAAGATCATTTTTCAATCAAGGATTTCTCACAAACAAAAATCATCAAAGGTGAGGCGCACTCAGAGGTTCGACTGCCATCGAGGTTTTAAGATGACGATTGTTTTTAAAAAAAGTGAACTTATCCTTTAAACTGTGTCTGAACTGACTGACGGTTCAGTTTTCCAAACTCTGGCACCGGCCTATCAGAGCCCAGTATAAAGCAGCGAATATGAAACCACCGTGCACGTTCGTGCACGTTTACACACCCCGTGTGGTGATGATAACAGAGGAAAAGCAAAGCACTGCTGTAAAGAACTTAAAAGGACGGTCAAAGGTCCAGAAAAGAGCTGAGTGAGAGGAGGAGAAGCTGATGTTGGATCAGAGTGTTTTCTAAACGACATACTTCAGTGACAGTTTCTGGAGAAGCCTCTGGTGTGCCGTGTAAATCCACATAGGCTCCAGAGAGCACAACGGCATCAGTCTCCTTCACCTGGATCAAAGAGGAGAATGCTGCTCAGGATCTCCCGACAAAGCCACACATCTATAAAGAGTTATGATCGGCGCAGACAAACAAATAAATTCATATCAAACTGACTTTGCACTGGATGTGAATCCTGTTTCCGTCCTTCCACATCTCAGTCTGCAGCGACTGTCCAGGCGTCACCGGCTTCACAAAGCGGACCTGAGCAAGAGAGAGTCGACTGATGGAGGCGAAAGCTCAGCAACAAACTGATGTGTTCAGGATAAATGCACTGAAGACTAACAAATCGTGAAGACAAATGTCTTAATATTTCATAGAGGAGTCTGTCCCTGCAAACACTTTCACAACAAATGCAACATGATTTTTGTGTTTATGTAGTTGTGACTCGACACATGGAGCTCTTTACCAAAAAAGAAAAGATGCATCCAGTGCTGAAGACAAGAACACAGAGGATCTTAATGATGTGTTTACCGACATGCAAAATGTTGGAAAACTCAACCTTAATTTGCAAAAAAAACACTAAGATTCTGGGTGCACCCAGTGCTGAAGACGAGACAAGAACAGAGCATCTTAACGATGCGTTTACTGACGTGCAAAATGTTGGAAGACTTGAAACTTAATTTGGGAACAAAGCAAAAATCTGTAGTTAAATCATTTCACATTGAGTTTGAAAATATTTACGTGTTGGAGTAAAGGCCTTTATTGTCATGGATCAGTGACCATGACAACCAGCTCTCGGTAACCAATCAGAATCAGCTGTGTGCATGATGTTCTGTGTAGTTCGTCAGTAATCTTGTTCCTGTGTGCTCAAACTTTCAAAGTATCACCGAGTCCTTACTGATCAAACAAAATCACGCGTAATGCTAACCTTGATAGCCTTGAATCTGGACGGGTCGTTGTTGGCGAACTGCTTCAGGACATGTCTGGCAGCGAAGCCAAAAGAGCACAAGCCGTGCAGGATGGGAGCCTTGAAGCCTGACCAAAGAGGATTTTTAAGTACAGCCGCATTTAATTATGCATCAGGTCCAAAAACATCAATTGACCGGCTGACCCACAGAATGACTCATTCCCGGCCCACAACATTTTTGGATGGTTTGTTCTGCTCCTGTTCCTACAGATTCAGAGTGCAGTCTCACCTCCCATGGCAGCAAAGCTGGGGTCGATGTGGAGAGGGTTCCAGTCCCCGCTCAAACGGTACAAAGCCGCCTGGAAGCGCAGGGGAAACAAACACTGTTCAGAACGCCACCTAATTCATAAACTCCCGAACTTACACCGACGCAGGCTGGCATTAAATTATCATGAAGACACCTAAAATAAGAACGTCTTTGAAGTGAGACGACTGCACCCATTTAAATCGCTCCAGGGATGGAGGGGTTTTTTTTTAATGCTGCTTTTATTTTTTTACTGCACCTTATACTCAGCAAACTTTGTGACCGCGTGACTTCTGCAGCGTGCTGAGCTGTAGATCTTAACGTTTTCTCTAAATCCTGATGATTATTTCAGCGGCGCTCGGAAACGGAACAATATGTCCCGTTTCCGAGCGTATTCCATCAAGGCGGCAGATTTATTTTGCAACAGAACCCACACACGCGTGCTCACTTGGTCTCTCGTGGTCGAATCAATCACCACAGCATCTGGTGCTCTTTTAGGCGGAGGCAGAGTGGCCTGGAGGAAAACAAACACCATGCAGCGTTTATGTACAGCTTTTTTATTTGGGGGGGGGGGTGGAAAATGTGGAGGACGTACTTTGGCTTTGTCAGAAGTTCTCTTCCCTCCAAATCCCCCGGCTCCGACCACAAACACGGAAAACTGGTTGTAGCACAGCAGCTCGTCGCCTCTGTAGGTGTTCACTGTGGACCAGCACAACGGTGGCGTTCAGTTACCGCCGTGCACGAGCGCGCACGGCTGCACCTATTAAAGTTAAGGTATATCTAACACAGGCATCCACCTGCACACTGGAACTGAACTCCACATAAAGAGAATCCTTTAATTGGGTTTAGAATCCTATTCAGAGACCGTTCCAGAATCATAACGATGAGCTCATCTGAATGAAAATTAAATTCATGCACGTCAACTCAAATTAAACTGTTACAAACAGCTGAATTATTCGCAAAACATCAGAAACCATCAAATGCAAGTTCAAAATTTTGAGAAAACCCTTTTCTCTAACTTTGAAAAACTATCATGATGGAAATTTGTGTCTCAGTACCTAAACAAACAAAACAAAAACAGATTCGTAGGCGTGAAAAGCAGATTGGATTCCGTTTGATTTTTCTTTACATCTGCTCAAACCACGACTGTGTAGAAATGAGTCTGAACCCCACCGTCACTCATTCTAAGTTCCAACCCACCATCAGAAGATGGCGCTATAACCTTGGGAATGGGCGGATGAGACCTCCCCGTGAAACTCCATCCACACGTGAGAGAACTGGAAAATACCGGTACAGCGAGCTTATAGGCAGACGTGTGGATGAGCGGCCAGAGGCTCAGAACTCGTCTGTACACGCCGAACATAAACGCCACACTGGCCACTTCTGACAAACTCTACATTTCCCCAAAAGGTTTGAAAAGTTTAAGACGTATTGAAGAGAAGCCGCCTGCCTCACAGGCAGAAAGTCTCGCTGTTGGCATGTCTTTGTGTCATTTTGTGGGCACTGTGTCGACACGTCAATCTTCAAAAACCAAAAATTCAAAGATGGTACTGTGGTCTAACAACAGAACATCACGGAGCGCTACACAGCATCGGTGGATCTGGAAAAGTGAACGATGGTGGTTTTCCCTCAGGACTCGATCTACACGGCTGCTGCTCCTTACTTATTAGCCCGCTGACCGTAAAGTGATAAAGGAGGTAAAACCAGCAGGCAGTGTTGCCTAAGTTGAGATATTCTGAAGCGGTCAAAATAGATGATGTGTGTTTTATTGAAATGAAGGCTCAGGTATTAAATGGTCAGAACAAATTAGGTGTTTGCTTGGGGGCGGGGGGCAAAACTCCAAACACCATCTCATTTCCCAGCAGAAATGCTATAAACACTAAAGTAGAGATTTTGGATTCTGAGGCCGGCTGCTGAACAACCCGTGGTCACGCTGAGGACTCCAAACAGGAAGAAAATGCCTCCTTCCAAGACTCTTCACAACAGGTGACCGGTCTAATCCAGTAACTGGTCATTATCTTCATCATTTTTGCAACAACTCTCTTTTACGATATTTTTACATCTTTGACTTTATACACACACACACACACGCACACGCACACGTTACAATCTCTGTTTCATTCCAACAATTTAGCATCAGAAAAAGATGAAACAAAGGAAAGAATTTGATTCATTTTCACAATTTTACCATTTATTATTTCATTATTATACTACATGATGTTACTATATTGACATTTTGCTATTTTGACGGCTTCAATTAAAAACTTCAACACTTTGTAGTTAAACAGAAGTTTTCTGAGATTACGTTAAACATTGTTAAAGTGTTCACAGCTTCTGTGACATTATAATGTGACAGCATTGTAGCCAATATGACATCACAGAGTTGTAACTAAATTAACAGTCTGAAACGCTGGCAACTTCGCCGAACTTAAACTCAAGTCTGAAACGCTGGCAACTTCGCCGAACTTAAACTCAAGTCTGAAACGCTCGCAACTTCAGTGAAATTAAACTTAAATTTTAACTCAAGTAATGAGGAGACTTATTTGTTGTCGCTTATTTCGGCTAATTCGTATTTTCCAAGACACCAAGTGAACTTGCATTTTTCAGTTGAGCTGACAAACTTTTTATGGTGAACTAATGTTCATTCTACACTTTCTAATAAGCTTGACGTCTCTGTGGGTTTCAGAAAACTCAACACCAAACAGCAGTACTAAAGTAGGCGTGTATTTAGTACAACTGCTCGCCTGGCAATCAATCACTGTGAATGGCACCATTATCCCATATGTCGTGGTATAAAGTATAAATACAGTAAACACTTACTTTAATCTTGTTTTCTCATTACAGCGAGTTCAAAGCAAAATCACAGCCTAATCAAACAGCCATGTGGAGGCTGGTTGACAAAAAGACAATTAGCAGCTGTCAGAAGGAATCAAAGACTGCCGTCAACGTACCGGCTGGTCCACTTAATCGGTTCAATTAAAAACATAAACAGGCGTAAAGACAAACATGTTGCTTCTACAGTACGTTAGCGTGCTGCATCATCCGGACATAATTTTGCTTCCAGCCTAAGAGAATAAAACAATCTGACTGTTTCAGTGAATATCAAGAAATTTACATAGACTCTCCCTCCCCGAGTCCTCGGGGAACCTCAGGTCCCATGTTATTTATTTACAGCTGGATTAATTATAGATCAGAGTGGTTCTAATATCATCCATCTCTATGGAATTGTCAAACAGAAATATGAGCCATTCTCAGTCCATTACTTCAGTCCCTGCAGACACAGACTTTAAATTAACTTTCATTAATTCAGCCTAAAAGGCAACTTTCAGCAAATGACATGAAAGTGAGGAATACATGTGAAAATGGAACAAACACACAAAATGATAAAAGCTGTGAACCCGACGAGGGGAAAAACTCACCATCCAAGAGGATGACCGCTCCGGATCCTTTGTCCAACACGTCTCCTATGGTGGCCTGAGAGGTCAGTTTACCTGAAAATGTATTCCATACATGGGTTACTTGTAGAAAGAATTTTAAAGCCTTTTACACTATACACCAAAGTGATAGTGTCTCAACAAATAAGTCAAAATGTAAGATTCAGTGGCAACATGGCTAAAAATCAACTGTTTTAAGTCTTTGAGGCAGTATGAGACAACTCGGCTTCAAGTCTAAATTGACTTCCACGACTCCCATTAAAGACAGACATCAATCCAAGTAAAGTGGCTCAATGAGGCTGTAAAATTGTTTTCAGTGCATTTTCTGGAATGGAATTGCGCTTTATATCCTGCAAAGTCATTTGCACTTGAGAGCTGAAGTAGTAGAGGGGGAAGTACCTGAGGTTGGTAGAGGTTTGTAAAGCTCCAGATACTGCTCTCCATGTAATACCTGATCCAAAATATCGGACCAAAGGTTACATAAAACCAAAAACACTCAAAGACCAAAAACACCATCATATTTGTACCAGTCGGTGTGTCAAGCGCAAGCATGTATAAGTACACATTTGATACATGTGTGTTTTTTCAAAGACACCTTACCTGTGTGAAATCGATGTTGAGTCCAGGAATGGAGGACAGACCGCCCTCCATCATGGCAGCCTGGGACGGAATGACCCCAAACGTGGGGAGGCAGCTAAAGTCTGGATGGCCTTCATACAGGAACCTACGTGAACATGTTCGCGTTACTCAACTGTGAAAAATTACACATCATGTAGAGTACAAACCAGTGTTTCTAAACCTGGATTCATTTCAACATTTTTTTTCTTGTTGCAGGTCAAACACTGGCACCACAGTACAACTGTTTTCTTTCTATTGCATTTTTTTAATGCATTGCAAAAGATGTTAACACACGCAGAGTCAGAGACACACCTAAGATGGTCTGGGTCCTTAGTCGACATTCCTACCCCCAATGCATAGAGGATACACTGGGTGTGGGAGAAGCTGAACGTGGTCGGTGGTACTTTATATCCAACTGCCTCCATCTAACAGGGGGAAGAGAGGAAACAACTTACTGAGGGCAGAAAATAAAGTGTCGTCCTGTGATTGTGACAGAGAAAATTAATATGCACTCCTGAGGTTTGCAGGAAAGTAATAATGTTCATCCCATGGTGGATTAGCTACAGCTCGACATCGGAATGCAAATGCTTTAATAACTACGGAACATACAGTCCTCAGTTAGGGTTATAGAGTACTACAGGAACGACAAGTCAACGTTATCATGACAACAATATCAAGAGGGACAACAAATTGGAAAAAAACTGACATAAACAAAGATAAATAAATAACAGTTTGCCTTCTATTTGAAAACTGGATGATGTAAAAATCTGTCCAATAACGTATATCAGCAGCATTCTTTATTTTGAGCGTTATGAGGAACCAGCAGTTCAAAAATGCGCTCTGGAGATGGACTCTGGGCTTTGGAACTGATCAGCACAGTTATAAAAACAGATCCTGAACTTGACTGGTAGCCAGCACAGAGAGGCCAGAAACACTGACAGCAGGTTTTTTTAAACTTACACTTCTGTTGAACAGCAGCCTGAAAATGGACTGAAACATCTTAAAGCAATAATGGAGTATTAATGACAAACGTCAATGGGTGTATTTTAAAGCTCAGTGAGGTGGAACCTCTGGCTGTACTCTAAATCATTTTAAGCCCTTATTAACCCCAGGCTGACATCCTCCTCTGGCACAACCTGCTGATAATTCTTCAATCAAGACTCAAGCTGATGAGGCATTTTCCATCACGACACCTCAGGAACCACGATGATGGAGTGATTTATCTTAATTTGTCTTCCTTAGGGTTTGATTTTCTCTGGTCTGTCATTTAGGTTTACCTGCAACAATGAGCTAATGTTCTCGCCCATGTCTGTGCGTTACCCTGTTAGCATCCATCAATCCATTTACCACTGCCGGATTGTAGCGAGCTACACAGCCTGTGTTTCTATCACACTGGGGAGGAAACGCCTCCTCTGTGTAGCGTGAGTGGACGAGAAGACGACGTCCTCAGAAAAACGGATCATGTTACATGATTAACTGAAAGACTAATTCAGCTTTTGTCCTTATCTTTGTGGTCCATCTTAAACTCACTTAAGTTAAGTTCAGTCTGAAACACTCGCAACTTCAGCAAACTTAAACTACAGTCTATAGAGCTCCTCTTGGCAAAGCAAATGTGTTTGGCACAACAGGGCATTCAGACCATGATTCTGCTTGCTAAAGCTGCCAGACAGGACAGGGGCACAAAAAAAACCCCCCCAAAAAAACCCACTACAGTCTGAATACTCGCGACTTCAGAGAACTTAAGTTCAGTCTGAAATACTCGCGACTTCAGCGAACTTAAAGTTCAGTCTGAAATACTCGCGACTTCAGCGAACTTAAGTTCAGTCTGAAATACTCGCGACTTCAGCGAACTTAAAGTTCAGTCTGAAATACTCGCGACTTCAGCGAACTTAAGTTCAGTCTGAAATACTCGCGACTTCAGCGAACTTAAGTTCAGTCTGAAATACTCGCGACTTCAGCGAACTTAAGTTCAGTCTGAAATACTCGCGACTTCAGCGAACTTAAAGTTCAGTCTGAAATACGCGCGACTTCAGCGAACTTAAAGTTCAGTCTGAAATACGCGCGACTTCAGCGAACTTAAAGTTCAGTCTGAAATACTCGCGACTTCAGCGAACTTAAGTTCAGTCTGAAATACGCGCAACTTCAGCGAACTTAAGTTCAGTCTGAAATACGCGCAACTTCATCACAAGTAATGAGGAGACTGATTTGTTCTCGCTTATTTTGGCAAATTTGTATTGTCAAGACACCAAGTGAAGTTGCATTTTTAAGCTGAACTGACAAACTGTTTACGGTGAACTAATGTTCATTCTAATAAGCTAACTGACCGACTAATTCAGCTTTTCTCCTCATCTTTGTGGTCCATCTATCATTTTGCTGATGTTTCTCCATCCATGGAAAAGAGCGGGACAGAGAATAAGTCCTATACAAGCCCTGAGGTCGAACGGGCCAGTGCTTATCCCCAGAGACTACAGCGTGAAGTGGATGAGAGTCTATGACTCCCACTGGATGGGATGCCATTCCATTGCAGGTTACTCCCAGCCAAGGTCGGTACGCAGATGAAGTGTCTTGTTCAAGGACACAGACAGGTAGCCTGAAGATGAAGGACTGCTGATGTCACAGATGAAAGTCTCAGCATCCTGCCACTCATAGACAATATGGCTGAGAGAGGCAAATTCTCTAATAAACCTGCCACTTTTTACCTTAATTAAGGATGGGGTGTAACTCTGTGACTGATGCATACTGACGTCATACATATAGGAACAATCTCAGTCTCCATGTCAGCAGCCTTTACAGGCCCGCCCTTTATATCTCAGCTCTGGTCAGTCAGTCTTTCCAGATCAGCTTCCGTCCTCACAGCTGACTGGTGCTTCAGCTGCGGGTCGTGGAAACCTTCACCTGACTACAGGCGGCAACAGAGACCTGATAATTGAATAATTGCCTGTAGGCGTATGAGTAGCCAGCTCCATTCACCAGCTGCATGTCAGCTGTCATCTATTCACAGACAGCAGCGACTCACGGCCCCCCACACTATCTCGTGCTTTTGGTCACTACACTTCATTCATCACAACAGGAAAGGGCATGAAAAAAAAAAGGTTGCGTGATAAATTGAGAGCTTCACTTTCCAACTGAGCATCCTCTTTAGCGCGACAGCCCAGAGCATCACCCGCATCGCTGCAGATGTCGCTCCAGTTTGCCTGTCAATCTCTCTCACTCATGAAAAAGACCCTAAGATACTTCAGCTTGTTCACTTGGGGCAACAACTTTATCCAAAGCCAGAGGGATCAATCCACTATTTTCCAGCAAAATACCACAGCCTCATATTTGAAGGTACTAATTCTTATCCCAACTGCTTCGCACTCTACTGCAAAACATCCCAGTGTGCCCTGGAGCTCACGTTCTAATGACGTCATCACAGCATCGTCATCTACAAAAAACAACAATGCAATCCTGACACCTCAGTAACAAACACCCTCTCATCCTCGGCTGTGCCTTCAGAGTCTGTCTGTGAAAATCATAAACACAATCAGTGACAAATTACAACTCTGGCAGAATCCAGCACCCACAAAGGGCCCCAACGTCTGTCATGCACAAAGCAAATGTCATTACTATTTTCCACCTGACGCAGTTGTCATTTTCACACCCAGTGCCCATTTTCGCTCAATACCAAATGTACTTGCGCTCATCTGTGCAGTCACCTAAAAATGAGGTGTGGGCAACTGCAAAACTGGCACATTGCCATCATCCGTCACAGGAAAGCATTTGCACTTTGGACCACCTAAAAGCAGGTCTAAAGTCTAGCGCAGTGACACACCTTGAATGGGTTTGTACACTGCGCACAGCAAATACCACATAACAGAAACATGAAAGTGGACTAAACACAAAAATGACTAAATATTAATTAATGGAAAAAAATTGTAACTAGAGATCTGTGATCAAGCTCACTAAATGATACCACCCCCGCCCCATTGTGCCATACTAGTTGCTTCCATGTATTATATATTATGGTAGGAAATCTTTTGTGGCAAAATGCCTGAATTAACAAACTGGTCAACCTCTGTACATGTATTTGACAAATATGATGCATTTAAAACAACAATAACAACAACAAAAGTCCAATTATCTCCCACCGAAGATATCTGACCAGAATTATTTTCCTTCATGCACATCTTAGTTGGTATGCCACCAGTCTGTGAAGTTTCACTGAAATACACCAAACTCTAAGAGAAGTTGCACTAACAAAATTCAAGGACAGACAGACCACGAATGAGTTCTGTACCCCCCCCCACCACCTGATTTTTGTTTGCATGGGGTAACAACTCTGCCATATTTTAACACCGCTTTTCAACATCCCCACATTGGGGGTGTGTGGAGACAAACAGGGGAGGATTCAGTTTTGATCCAGATATTAAACGTTAACACCAAGATGTATCTGATGATAATACAGTTGGGGGAGAGACAGATCTGACCACTCCAAATGATATATTTTATGTACAAGTAGTCAAAATGTATTTGCCGATAACTAGAATGTCATTATGGACAGTCATGTAGAGTCTTTTTTTTATATGTTAACAGTTTTCCATGAATGGTGGCCTTTTCTAGGGATATTTATTTGATGTGACAATTATACTTGAAGCCTATGTTTTATTTAAGCAACTCCACTATCTGTGAGCTGTAACCAGTTCCATCTCTGAGGTTCCATGAAAGGGAACAGAGGGAAAGAGCAGCCACTGCACTAATGTGCTCAAACATCTTTTGTACTTTGCATTTTAAAAGCAAATCTGAGTTGGCACTTGTCTAAAGTATCACAATTTTACATTTGCGCAAGACATCAAAGCATGAATTACAATTATGTACTGCAAGTGGTAAGAGCTTTGCTGAAAAGGTTATCGTTCCCAAGTACAGCCCAGGGTTAATAAAAAGTTATGTTTTGTCACATGGTTTATAGCAGAGATATCATCACACATAAAGGTACTACAATCGGTGTAGTAGAAAAGAAACCGTGCCAAACAAAGTGAAATAAAAAATGCTTTGAAGGAAACATAATTTAATACTGTAGAATAAGGCAAAAAGAAAAGTGTAGACGGTAGATAATAAAGAATAAAATGTAGCGGCAATGAAAGAGTAGTGACCGGCGAGAAGAAAAATTCTAGATGTACAACCAGATAGTAGTCATAGAAATGTTTAACTCTACTGTAATGTAATGTAGTATCTGTTTAATTTATTCCGATAATAATTTACATTGCTGGCAATGCACTGATGGACAGTGAGACAATTCTACTCACAGGATTAATCCCGGAGGCTGAGGATGCAGAGACCGTTGCATTGGTACCGATTTCTCCCACCGAGTTTACCTGAGACACAGCTTCAACAAATGACAGCATAGACTCTGCACAAAAAAAAAAAAAAAAAGTGAGCGGTGATATAAAATAATTCACAACACATTGGACATGTGCACAATGGGGTATTGGGTGGCCTGAGGAATGTGACTCACTAACCATGTAGACAAAACAGAGGGATAAGGTCCATGCATATTGTGGAATTTTAGTTTTCCTTCTAGAAATGGAAACTTAAAAAAAAAAAAAAAAAGATTTTCACTCTTAAACCCAAAAATAAATTAAAATAAAATCAAAGAAAATGAGACACTATCTTTGTAAATCAAAAAAAATTTTTATGAATAAATACAACTATCTGAAAAACTAATAATAGCTGCGTGTTGTTTCCATTTTTTTTTTAGCTGGAAGATCTTCTTGTGCAGCTGCTGGCATTTATAACAAGAACATCTACACCCACATGGACAGAATATAGTTTTCCAAAACACCAAAAGAGAGGGAGGATGAGTGCAGACAAACTTATTTACATCTTCCATGTGGAAAAGTACCCAAAGGTTTACTAAATTTATTTTAACTGGCAATATATTCTCTCCTACAGCTTCAACTTAAAAAAATTGGATATATCTAGAAATTGCTTTTGTTTGACTGTTAGCAGGATATCTCAGAGATGAAGACATTTCAGTGAGATTTAGTGGAGACGTAGGTCATTGACTGTTCAGCTTTTGAGCCAGCTTCAGGATCACTTTAAAGTAATATTGGATGAATGATGGCGTATCCACGTGTATTAACAGAGTTAATATGATCAGTGCACATCAGGTCTAGGAGCATGCACTGGTGCTATGGTACCATCCTGGGTCCTGATTGGCAACCATGCAGGGAGACAACCGGTCCATCCCCACCTAGCCATTTATCTGCCACAGTCAGGTGATATGTGGGCATCTCCTTGGCCTTTTTCCAGTTACTGGAATCCTCAGTGAGGCACCTGCACACTGGATCATACTCAGAGAAGTGTCGCATGGCCATAATGTCACAGCTGACAATCCCTCTCAATACAAGTAGTACGCCTCCTAAAAGTCTCACTAAGTAAGCATTCATTTGACACACAGTCATTCCAGCAGTACCCAAGGATCCTCTGGAGCAGGGGTCACCAACCCTGCTCTAGGAGATCACCTGCATCCATGTTTTCCATGTCTACCTGCTGTAACCACAACTGATTTGTCAAGTCTAGCATTTCCTAGCTCTTGTATGGCTGAGCACGCCTGACTTAGTCAATTAGCAGTGAGTGGAGCAGAGAGAGCTGAAAAAACATGCAGGGCAGGTGCTTTCCATGAGCAGGGTTGGTGACCCTTGCTCTGGGGAGATCTAGTACCAAAGACATTCAGTTGTCCATTTAGGTCACTGGTTAGCATCAAGGTCTTACAACCTTACACCAAGACTAGAAGCACAAGGACCCTATTGACTTGGACCTTTATTCTCCTACAAACACCTCTGTTGAGTGACCTCATGACTTCGTAAGCTCTTAAGAAGCGTGTCTCGATCTCAAAGACCCATAAATAGATATACTTCTGACGCCAGAGTCCAGGAAGCCATTGAATCCCAGATATTCCCCACTCCATACTCACCTTCTCAAGTGCTGCAATGAGAAATCCATTCATTCCACAAAGATCACAGCAGTGTCTACAAAGTCAAGGGCAGTTTCCTAACTGACAAAGGCACCCAAGCTGCTGGACCTTACCCCAAAGCCAGTCCACTAACAGACCGAATAGAGTAGAAGCCAGAAGCCTTCCAATGCTCAACACCAGAATTCAATGGAACAAATCAGAGCCTCTGCCCACACTGCGCACAGCACTCACAGTACATGTGGACAGGCCAGCTATACACAGGTATAAGTTTTTCAAAGCCTTCACAAATTTCATGACCTCAAAGATCAATGACATCTAGATGACCTCAAAGGTCAATCTGATAGTACTTCCACATCTACAAATACTCATAATATATAGAAACAATCTGAAAGCTTAATGCTTTGGTCACAAATATGTAAAATTATTTCATAAATTTAGGTTATCTGCCAGAGTACATCTGCTGCTCAGCACTACGTATGCGTCGCTCCATACCGGCCCCTTAAGTGTCTGACGACGCGTTTCTATCCCATCATTGACATTCTCGATGCTCTCCTCCTGCTCCACTCTCCGACTCTTCAGGGGCAGCCAGATGTGGCTGCATAATCACACTCAATCTGCTGTACTTTTATTTCCCCCCCACTGAAATATTCATAAATGCCGTGTCTATTTTGTTGTAAATATAATTAATGTGCCAGATTTGCCTAAGAAAAAGTCAGACTCATATTTGTGTCCTAATATAAAAGGGCCTCAAGCGTGGTGGGAGAATGCATGATTACAAATGTACATGAGCGTGTTTCCCTTAGGGACGGCAAAATATATCTAATCTCTCTGGCCTAGTGTGATTGGATGACAGAGAGTGTAAGAAATGCGTCATCAACACACCATCTTCGGAGAGCAGAGACACTATGCAGACAAATTTAAGCCATGCAAGCCTTCGAACTGCTCCGTCTGCTCATCTGTATGTGCAGAGAGTTTGCTACGCAACTATAGAGGTAGGACTGAGGTAATGCCAGAGCTCAGGCAGAGGTGGAGGAAAAAGTGAAGGAGAATAAGATGTTTAGTATGAGCAACACAAATGTTATTCCCCTAAGATCTCATTCACACTAAAGTGCAGCAAAGGGTTTTTTTTTTCTCTCCGCCTTCGCCATCACTCTCGGTGCTCTCAGATGTACATTTGACAAAAGGGGCGGTGGTGTTAACATGAACTGAACGGGGGTGGCAGTCCCATGGGCTGCTAGCTGGCCTCATTAGCATGACTTTGCAGTGCCTCCTTGTTTGTAAGTTATTACAGAGACTTGTTGCTGCTTCTGATCTGTAACAGTGGAAAATGGTAATTAGTGGCTGTGCCTTCCTAGTTCTTGGTCGACTTAATTTGTTATTTTGACTGACATTGCAGAGATTTTTGTGACTTGAATTATGTTGCAGGTAGCCTGGAAACCATTTCATTTGCTCTGGCAGATGCATCTGGCCCCTTTCTCATTCAAACTGATTTTGAACTGGCTTAAATTTTTTAAATTTTTTTTTATTATAAACGCAGCTTGGCCACTCATAACCGTTTATCTGATATGAGACAAAACTTATATAATGACAGACAGCGGAGCACCGGTGAGCCACTGTTGTAAACAACCACGATGGCTGCTGCTGATGTGGAACTATCTTTTGAATCCACTATCGCTCCAGTACTAAAAAAACATGGACAATGTTTGAAAGGGAGAGGTGCCAGACGTATCTGCCAGAGTAAATGTTTAGTCTCCGTTTAGTCTGGCTGCCAGGCTAGGTTGCACACACAGCAATGACACAAATAGTGAAAATTTTAGAACAGGTGATCTCTGGGAGCTCGACCTGTGATGCTGAGAGACATCTGACCAGAACTTATGAAGTCATGAGGCTGCAGGACAGAGGCGTATGACGATGTCCATATTTTGCAGAAGAACAAAGATCCACGTTTTCAGGGTCCTGGTACTTCCAGTCTTACTCTGTGGTTGTGAGACTAGGACTCTAACCAGTGACCTAAAGTTCAATGTAAACTGCAGCAATGGTGCATGTCAGCGTCACTTTTGGCCGCCGCAGCAAAAACAATTATGTGTGATCAAACGATGCAAAGGTTTTCTGAGAGGAGCACGCAGTCCTGCCATCTCTCAAGATTGGTTCGATTTACTCCTGTGGTCACGTGATGAGCTTGAAATGCAACTAAGTAATGGAGGAATGATTTAAAAAAAAAAAAACAACAACAACAAAAGTCCAATTATCTCCCATTGAAGACTTACCAGAATTCTTTTCCTTCATGCATATCTTCATATGGTGTGCTAGCATTATGTGAAGTTTCATTGAATTCAATCAAGCGATTTTGGAAGAGTTGCGCTTAAGACTCATTGACAGACAGCACGATTCCCATTTACCCCCGCCCCCATATTTTTGTTTGCAGGAAGTATAATTAAAAGTTATAAAGGTTACAATAGATATGCTGAGCATATTGCTCCAGGCACCATCACTGAGAACTGCAGTTATTATGCGCCTCCAAAAAATTCAACAAGCATCCTTCAAAATTAAATAATTAGTCACTTAAAGTCTGTTCCATTGAGGAAAATTATTAAGAAAGCCATTTTAACTTAATTTTTGATCGTACTGACTCTGAAATATATTGAAACCGACTGGAAAACTAGATGGGATTATTGTTCTCAGTTGGTTAATGTCATAACTAGAATGCAGAGAATTTATGTTGTAGCGATTGGGGGCATAATTGAGCGTATCAGCGCAACACATGAAGTCCCCCAGGGTTCAATTCCTCCATTATTCATCTGTGCGCGCCTTCTCATCCAAATCATGCAAGAGAATAAGACTGCTTATCACAGCAACGCAGCTATTTCATTTTTGCTTTCACTAAAATAGATTCCTAGCCGGTGTCACAGCATTAAAATAACAAGTGGATGCAGCTACTTACTGTCAGTTAACTAACAACAGAAACCCTTGCATTTGGAAAACAAAGTGGAAAGACAATATTAATGTTCACAGGTATAAAGACCAAAGGCCAAGCTGTAAATCTTGGTGTTTTAAGACTCGTCTCTGCTTCAGCAGCTACATTATGGCAGTAACCAAACCAGTCATTAAGAGGATTCAGGGAGACCGAGCCTCAACTGTGCAACACTCCCAGTCCCGATTCTGAAGTAATTTAGAAACAAACTCCAACAATGCACTCCAACGGAACCAAAGCCTTGATGACATTAAGCATATCCCATAACGCATCATGTATTTAATCAATTAAATGTAAATTTAAAAAAAAAATCCTAAAGAATTTGTATTTACTCTGTAAACGTTTGGGGATTGTCTGTGATGTGCTTGCACTAAATTCCTTTTTTTTTTTTTTTC
>OMMV01037539.1:8127-20508 GCA_900302635.1 Chatrabus melanurus | reverse complement strand
GGCGCGAACACTGCGGACGGTGCGCGTCAGTGCGCACCATGCCGAGTCATGCCACGACATGCCACGACGTGATTGCGAATACCGTGGCAGAAAATCGCCACGACGACCTCAGATTTGCGCGATCTCGTCGGGCCAATGCGGGCGGTGCGTTAAGTGTGCTTGACATTGCGTGAACAGTGCGTAACATATGCGTAGATACGTCGTGCCATTTCGTGTCAATGCAGGCACTTTTGGGCGCGCATTGCGCAGACAGTGCGTAACCTACGCGCGAACAGTGCGCATAGGATGCTTCACGATCCACTGCGTGGCACCAAAATGGCACGCAATGGCACGACACTTTTCGTGCCATTGCGTGGCCAAAAATCGTGCAAGTGTCAAGGTGGCATAACAATTTACTGTCATGAGTTACTGAGCTTGAGCCACTAATGCGATTCTATAAATTGTCATGCATCCTTCAGTAGTGGCCTTTGCTTGGAGGAGTTACAAGGTAGTTCTGAGCAGGGGTTCCACTGCCGGCAGTGCAAATTTTCATATTCACTAAACTTCCACCTTCACAGGACCTTGCCACAGTTAATAAGCGTTAATTCAAGAGTTTTTCACATGACATTCTCTTTGAGGGAGCGCTTCAAATTGCTCTTTCCAATGATGCTTTGTCTGTGAAAGAACTGGGTCACTGACTAACGCTCTCTTTCAGGGCTTCATTGCTCCTTGGAGTCCAGGATTTAGGGAGGCAGGGGCTGCTGCGCACAAACTGAATCCAGCTTCTGACAAGAGGAGCTGCACTTGTCTGACTGCAGCACCCTCCTAAACAGCAGATCAGGCTGAGACTGCCGAGCGCATTTCAGCAAGGAGACAGAGAAGTGGTGCGAACGCCGTGACGGCCTTGCACACTGCGACTCTCCGTGCGCAGATGTTCAGCACGTCATTTTGTAGCGGTGCTCCAATGTGTCCGCATGTAGGAACATATGCACGTGTGGGCTCGTGTGATCCTAAGTGTGCGTGTCTGTGTGAGCGTGCTGCTACTGGCTTTACCAGCTGCAAATAAATCCTGAATGTGAAATAGTGTTTGTTAAACATTATTTGCCTCTGCTGTAAAAGCAACAAAGGGATCCTACCCTATTGTAAACGAATGAGCCCGGGTCCCTAGTTATCACTGGTTATTGTTCCAATCAGGCTTGCTTTGAAAAGAGAGGCGAGCTCTCCTTTGGACAGCTCATTAAGATAACACACAAATGTGGCTCCCCATCATCCTGGGTTTATTAAAGTGGGGCTCATTTCAGCTCCTTTGTCTCATGCTGGAACCTTTGCCTTTGTCAGCACAATTGGAGCCAGATGGCAAAACAAAGCTGGCTGTCTGGAGTGCGTACGGAGTAATCTCAAACGGCAGAGCCATTAGCTCAACTTCACTAGCTCGCTGCCCACCACGTCCACCTGGATGAACCAGGTGCAGTGATCATGCTGGCTGGAAGCTGTTGTCTTGTCAACATAGCACATACTTTAATCTCTCCTATGCCCAGATCATTTAGCTAAAGCTGAACTATGAAGTCGGCCACGGTGCGAGAATGGCTGACCCCGCTGCTGGCTGCAGAGATGTTTCTGAAACATTCACGGGGGAGGCGTTGGAGAATAAATCATTGTGCCCCTTCACTCAGAGTCTCTCCTTCACCTCTCGGCTTATTAAAATCACATGGTATTAACTTTGCTGTTCACAGAAAGGCTAAATAATTCAATCACACTAAAGAAGGAGTCAAATGAATAACTCTAATGACATTCATGCTTGAGGGAGAACTGCTCTGGACTGTGAGGGATAGTCGCTAAGGCTGGGCAGGCGCAAGAAGCTTGCTCTGTTTTTTAATAGCAAAATTAATTCTGGACTCGTAAGGTCAAATTTCATCCCATTTCTCATTGGAAAAAGGAAGCACGTTACTGAAAACAACATTTTCACAAATATTCTATGAAGTCAAGAGACAAGTACTGAGCCAAAAACTATAAATTCTTAGTCGCGTAATACCATATTAATCTCAAGATCTTGAATTTGTACATTAATAGATGCAAACTGCGTTGGTGGTGTTGCAGTTAGCGCCAAGAATTCACTTTAACAAGTGCTCAGCTGGTTCCCTGCTGTTCGTCTGTGTTATTTCTTCTTTAATTCCTGCTTCAAATGTTCCTGGGCAGTTATGAAGAGCTTCATCACAGAGCAGATTCTAAACACAGATTCCTGCTCCTCCTGGGCATCGCCTTTGATATGTGACCAAAAGGTCATTAATTGGCTCGTTAGAGATGGTGGCTTGCTGGGCTTACAGGACGGCCCTGTCCATTTTTGCTTGAAGAAGTCAGAGTAAATGATTCCAAGTGTCATGAGTGACATATTCCAATCACGACACAATAAAAAGCTTTTATAATCATTTTGTGCACGGCATGGCAGTTCTATTATTAGTAATTTATAGAATTCTGAGCTACAGTAGATATTGTTAACCACTTGAAAAGCCTTACTAAAAAAGGTGATTTTCTTTTTTAAATCTATGTGATGGTTTTGTAATGCCAGTGCTTTCCATAGGACATAAGAGAAGCTACACTGCGCACGCAGTACTGAGCAACACACTGAATGTGCTTAAAATGTTTTAAGGGATTGGGAAAAAATGTCCAATCTCTTCATATTTATAAATAGTGGTGTAACGGACCATAGCTGATCTGTGATCTGTATGGGCCGCCCACCACGGTTCGGCACGCGTATGAACCGCAGATTAATTGCAAACTTTACATAGTAGTGCAAAATACAGCTTTACTGTCACGGTGAAGAGCTTTTAAAGTAATAATTGCCTAAATCTTGATTCAGAGTTGCAGTGGAATCAAAAGCAGTTATGTGTTCACGTGAGTGGGGAAAAAGCAGTTGTGCGTTCACGTGAACGAAGCACGTTAAAAGCAGACGGCCTCTGTCCCCTTGCGCTTGGCTCAGTTCGGACCGAGGCAGCCTGGTGCAGGTTCGACGCACGTCGGGATCCAAGCATGGAAAGAATCACTCCAAAACATCAGGACGTGGGGGCGGAGTGTGTGCCGCGTTTTCCCTGTGCCATCCTGAGATCGGAGCCGAGCGTGGGCGCAGCCAAAGTGGGTAGGAGTCCACTGAGCTTTGGGGGAAAAAAAACACTTGTCCCAACTTTTTCTGAGTGGTGTGCCACTTGGAAAACAAAGTTATGTTTGTCTCCCCTTTTTTTGCTGATCCAAAAAAAATGATCCGATCCATGACTAAAAACCGTGCTCTGATCTGAACGGTGCGTTTTGTGATCAGTTTTGCCCCTATTTATAATTAAATATTAATTCGTTTTCTATACCTGCGTATTCCAATTAAGGTTCACAGGGGGGTTAGAGCCTATCCCAGCAATCATTGGGTGAGAGGCGGGGTACACCCTGGACAGCCCGCCAGTCCATCGCAGGGCCGAATATAGACAGACAAACACATTCACACCTACAGTCAATTTAGAGTCACCAATTTACCTAAACTGCACGTTTTTTGGAAGTTTGAGGAAGCCAGAGCACCCGGAGGGGAACCACGCAAACATGAGGAGAACATGCAAACTCCACACAGAAAAGACCGGGTCGGAAGCGACCCTGGGACCTTCTAGCTCTGAGGCAACAGTGCGAACCACTATGTCACTGTGCTGCCCTATAATTAAATATAAATAAGTTAAATATGTGACCACGTTTTACCTTAAAAATACATCATTTGGTCTCTGCAATTTATAAGAAAATCAGGTTGCATTTCATGAGCTTTTAATTATCCTTTCATTACTGAGTAGCAATCACCAAGTCACCGTTGTTGTGGGCAGTACACCCACAGAAAAATCAAGGTTTTCTTTTCTTTTTATGAGATTTGTAAGTTGATACTAATGTTTTTATAATGATATATAAGAGGATCTCTTTAGCTTTTTGTTGGAACAGGAATATTTGGACATTTCAAATTAGACTGTACATTTTTGTAAAAAAAAATTCCTGAGTGCTTAAAACTTTTGCAGTTCTATAGAGGTGAATGAAATACATTTCTGCCTCTGGTGTTTACCGACATCTTGCAAGTGTGAAGAATTAATTGGCCTGTTTAAAGGTCAAATCTGATTGGTATGTCCTCTTCAAACGGCTCCTTTTCTCAAGTTGCTTTTAATAGACAAGATGCATTTTATAGTTGTGCAAAAAGAGAAATAACAACACTGAAGATTTTAGTTAAAAGAAAGAATACGAGTATGTTTTGGGTTATTTACTGTTGCTGCCTGGCCAGACGTTGCCATGAGCACCTCCACAGCAGTGCTGGATAAAACACACAGCAGCTCCCTGACATGCACAGAAACTGGGGCTTGACCAGGTGCTGACTCACTGACCTGTCTTTGACTCCTCTTCTTCCAGCTCTTTGGCCTCTTCAGCTGTGGGAAGACGGAGGAGACATTATCTAAAGTAGCCACAATAAAAAGACAAACAACTTAGTCACTCAGCACAAGTTAATGGTGAGCTGATCCTTCACAGCTCCAGGGACAAGTCGTGATAGGTTCCACCATCACCGGACACGTGCGCACGCAGAACCTTCACCCACTAACCGCATATCTGGCCCTCTCACAAAGACAGTAATCACATTCGGCCTTATCTGCCGTCTTTCTGAAATCCCTGTGTCAACAGTTATGGAGGCATCCTGTGTCACTCAAACGCACACGTGGCTAAAAACACTGATATTAATTTGTCTGATATTAATACAGTGTCGCCATTTGCATTTCAAGTCCGCTTGAGAGCCACTGTCCTTCGATTAAACTGATAACTGAATAAAATTAAATATCCCGCGTGATTTTGCTTGACTTTGACATAAGATAATATAATCCTCTGGAGAAATAAAAAAAAACAAAAACCTTGATTATTACAGCAGCTCAACGATTCAAAGTGACAGTCGGTGCATGTAAGTCTACCCACATGCTTTCGCTTTCATTTTTAATGATACAGTTGCAGACATAAGTTTACATACACCTTGGCTACAAACATTGCAACTTTGGTGAACTGCTGGTGGCCTATGTTTATTAATTATATTGATCGCTGTCTTTTTGTTTACATTTTACCTTGTTTTTTGGCACTTTTAGTCACAATTAAAGGTTTATTGTGTTTCTTCAGCTCCGCAAAGTTTATACCCACGTGGTTTAAGATTCAAAAAAATTTTTTCCAGAAAAGGCAAATTGTTATCATAGTGGAGATATAGATTGTGAATCCTTTATTTGAGTACTGTGAAACAGAATTATAGTGGTGACAAATAAACATTTTTTTAATTACTTAAATTGTAAAAACGTCACAGCCATTACAGCTTGAAGGTTGCTTTCACACCTGTAGTTTGGTTCTTTGGTCCCACACCAGACACCAAAATGTCAAAATGTTGCAAAATGTTACACTTGGTTCAGTTTGCTCTCACTGGACCAACACATTGTCCTCTCATTGGAGTCATAATCATCTGTTCATTAGCGTATAATTTACCTGCAACAACGAATCAATGTATTTTCATGAGTTTAGAATGAGCCCTTCATATCTACATGGGAGTGGGCCCCCTCATGCAGGCCACCAAGTTGCACAGCCATGTTGATACAGTAGCCCAAAAGGCACATACATACTCCACCTTTTGCATTTTGCAGCGCGGCCAGAAGACTGAAGATAAAGAAGTGGAATCAGTGGTTTCTCCCTTATACACTGTACATATATATATATATATATATATATATGCATACTACTGATTCCTCTTCTTTTTGAAATGGAGGATCATACATATTGCTTATCACAACAGAAGGCAAAGGAGCATGAATCCCCATCTACAAAGTGAAAACATGAAGGGAAACAAAATCGTGAGCGGTGACGGCATAATGCAATCTGCAACCTCACCACTAGGTGACACTAAATCCTACACACTGTAACTTTAAAGCTTGAAAATTTTGTTTGGCAATATTTTAATCAGGACGTTTGAGAAATAGTCTAAGATTTTATGTTCTGTCTACATAAAGTTGGTTGACATATGAATGTGGCTCAGACAGACCTTGGGGATAACCACTGTGAAATGTGCACCACTAGTGTCAAAAAAAAACAAAAAACTGCTTATCACACAGGGGACACCTACACCAATCTTTAAGAGTATGTCTGATTTAACTGTACGGTTATTTGAATGTAAAATGAGCTCTGGAGAAATAGAACATTGGCCTTGAATAGGTCATTTAAATCAAATTATTAGATATGCAGTCACGGTCATTATGCAGGGAAATACAGAAGAGAGGGAAGAAGAAAAAAAAAATACCCACACCAGAGAGAACAGAGCCATGCTGGCGTTCAGTTTCAACACTGGCACTGGAACTGCATGAGCTTTCACTTTCAACTGCAATACCACAAGCTGTTCTGCTCGGTTACGATTCACATTTCAGTGCTCCACATACATTATGACAGGGAAGAAAAATGACTTACTCACTTCTCCACTTTTACTGACCCGTCCACCCTAGCTACCCCGACACAGGGAAGAGGGAGTCAACTCCAATCTGGCCTTGTCCAGGAACACCATTAAAAGATATGACAACTACAATTAGGTTGCACTTCCCTGCTTGCTGCCCTCCCCAAAGCTCTGGATATGTGCATAGTAATCCTATTTTAAGTCACTTCCACATCTGTATTTGCACAGTATCATTGTGTCAGGAGTGAATAGGCTTGCACTCTCACTCTGGAGGTTTGTGTCTGGCTGCAGAAACGTTCCTGACAGGTGACAGAATAAGACTTAATATTTCAATCAGACCAATGGTGGATGGCCATGTAATCAGTGCTGGCCTTTAGTGTTAGAGTGGTAGGCAGAAATACAGCTCCCCCTCCTGCCCACTAAAGAAAATGCCCCCACCACCCTAGGAGCACGTCACTCACGGTTGGAACTGCATTATATTTCTCTCTTTCCATTTCATTTGATTTCATATGTTCCGTGGAGCTATTTACTCTTTCCTCTGAGTCTGTGTCACTTCCATATTTATTGTGAAACCTCTGGGCCCTGGTGCAGCCACTGGCTGACCTTTATTTAAATGTCTCCTCCACTCTGAGCAGATCTCATTACAGCAGAGCTGGTGGCTTTGCACTATCTATCTCATTTCAAAACTTTTTCTCTTTGCACTTGCAGCGATACTCAGCTATTCAGCCACACTAATTACTGGACCCAAGTAATGATGTTCCTCTGTGCCGAAGATATGTGTCCCACCATTTGAGATTCCGGCTACACATATTAAGCAGAAGTCTTTCTGTATTACGAAAGTTCACTGAGCTGTTAACATCTCATCGCTACTTTCTGCTCTCATCTGTCATAAACCAGGACCCGTGACCCCTTTGCAGAAAGAGCGCATGCTCTGGTGTTGGTAAAAGACAGTTTATTAACCCAGACAGTTGTCCAAAATCCGTTTAGCAGAATCAGTAGACATGTGGCAGCCAAAAGGTCCAAGCACAGCAGTTAATCAGGTTTCTCACCAGGACGTCAGAGCAAAGTTTAGCCGGCAGGTTCAGTTGTCAAAGGATGCAACGGAAGGTCAAACATTGGAAGTCAAAAAGTTCGTTCAAGGAACAAACAGACTAGGAATTCATTAGGGAGCTAGAGTGGCAAGTAATATGACTTAACCATCTGGCGACCTCTAACAGAAAAAGAGCCCCTTTTTAAGGCCGCCAGATCACTTCTTAATCAAGCAAAGTTAGCTACACGAGGTCACTGATTACATGGGCTGCAGTGGAAAAAAACGAAAGCGAAACCAAAACATGGGTGGAATGAAAAATGCACAGCGTGATCGAGGGGAAAACACAGCGACAGCTATTATGATCATATAGATAGGAAAACCGCAGCATAAGCAAAAGACATATTTAAAATGGCGCATTTTAACCATGCATAAAAAGCGGAGAGAAACCACTACGCTGAACTCTAGAAATGCTGTGAATTCAATGAGAGGAGAAACCATATCACTGTCCTGTGATGCACTGGATGCAATCTTATGGAGGGAAACCAGCATTGTGTTCTACTAGATCAACTAAGGTATGTGGGAGGATGAGCCAATCGTACCGTGGAGGGGTTGACGACCGTCGACACAGGGAAAGGACCGCCGAAACGCGGAGGTAGCTTTCGACAGGGAACCCAGAGGGGAAGGTCCCGTGTCGAAAGCCACACCTGCTGGCCAGCCTGATACCGGAGGGTCACGGTACGGTGCTTGTTAGCAGCTTTCTGATAAAGCTCTCGATTTCGCGTCGCCCCTGGACCCACCTTTCCATTGGTTTTGTTACCAGTTTACCTCCCTCACAATCTAACATGTTCTTTCCATAGTTGATTGTCTGTAGTGGGACACACAGACAGGTAGCATGATGGGGATTCAAACCCAGGTCTACATATTGGCAGGCCAGCTCCATATCCACTGAGCTACCTGCTCTACATGCTCTTCATGTTAGGATATTGACAAATGTTGTCTGGGTATTCACAAGGTAAACATGCTACACATGCACTGACTACTGTTAGCATGGCTAGTTACGACTCTGAGAAGGGTTGAAGAGACTTGAGAGCATGAGAGGATAGAATTCATAATTAAATAAAATATTTATTTATATTTATAAAATAAGGAGAGAAGCACAGTATAATAATAATAATTATTATTATTATTATAATTGTTAGTATTATTAGTAGTAGTAGCAGTAGTATAATTAGTATAATGTGCATGTAATTGTACCTAAAAATTTCAGTACGGGCCTTTCAGTTTGGCACACATGCGTACCAAATGAATACAGCAACTGCACGTGAAGAACTTTTTTACTGCGTGTGGAACTCACTTTGTAACGCCGCGTTTACCCCGAGCGACTTTAGCAACAGACTGGATGTTATTTCAGGCCATGTGCACAGCGCGGGCTTTGCTGTTTGAAAACACTGCGGTTCCTCATTTAATAATTATAACGATGGACAATGAAACATGGATCAGACGAAAGCTATACGCCGGCATTGTTTATCTGCGGTTGAGTACGGAGGTGGTTGTACGCGCAACATCTCCCAAAGTGAACGTCAGTGGTACAAGAAAAAGGTGAGTGCAGTGCAAACCCAGCTCACCGCGGCATTTAAGCAGCCTCCAGCTTCCAAAGCAGTAACAAACGCCTTATGTGTTTTTACAGCAGCCGATATGCAGTCATACTCTATTGTTGAGAACATGGGTTCTAAACACATGCTGAAAGTAACTGGGCCCCTTTACGAAGTTCCCCCTCTCTCATTTAATTAAGAAAAAGTTTAATGTTGTGTTTCTTGTTTCCACTGTACCGAAAACACACCGAACCGTGATTTCAAAACCATGGTACAGATTTTTATGTACCGTTACACCACTAACAATAATAATAATAATAATTAATAATAATAATAATAATAACTAGCTGGCACTCGGCTAGCATAGCTAATTCTTTGGGCTATAATGGGAAATATATTTATAACATTTTTATTTTTTATTTTTATAAATTTCCTTTAACTGTGTTCATGTTCATCATTCATTAGATAGATATGGATGTAAGCATCAAATGGGTGGGTTCATGTAAATATTAAAGACATTTATTTGGCCAGAATGATATATTCATTAGATAGATCATAAAAAGGTGCATGTCATTTATGTGATAAAATGTTTCAATGCAAGAATGTTTGTGATAAAAATGTTGTGTGTTGTTACTGTAGGAATGAATGAACCAATGTTTTATGCCATACATAAAACAACAGTATATATATATATATATGTATATGTATAGGCTCCACTTTGTTGACTCCACTTGATTCAGTCAAGTGGAGTCAAAAAAATCTTTTTTTGTTATAAAGATAAATATAATTTTTTTGTTGTAAACATGTATAAAAGACCATGACTTTTCAGATGTTAACTGGCTGCATGGATGTGACTCATGCTAATACTGTCATGCTTGATCTCAAGATATTGTGTGATCTCGGAATTCCAAAATCATGCATGCGATCTTAAGATCACGAAGCGACACCTAGCTGGCGAATGCAAACCACCAGTCATCAGGTCAACTCATCACAGGTTAAAATAGAGTACGTAGTGGTATAGGCTGCTGTAAAACAAGTTTGAACACTTATTTTCAGGAATGTGTAAATTATGAATGGATTTGGACTGGGATTTGAACAGAGGATCCTCTGGTTTCAAGCCCACTGCTTTAACCTCTAGACCATCACCTCCCCGAGATGTTTTGTAAATCACCTCAGAGGTATTATCTGGTTACAAAAACCGGGTTTTTAGATTCAATAGTGTTTATTTCTCGATAACTTTGACAAAATAAAAGAGAAAAAAATGCCAAACATATGAGATTTATACCGAAATACGCGGCAGAGCATATTCCACCATCTTGGATTATTTTTTTGAGTCCGTAGAACCAACATATGTCACGCTGTCGTCACGCTACCTTCACTCTGATTGGCTTGTGCAGCGTGAGTTTTTTTGTGCTTAGCAGAATATTTATATGATAATCATAATAATAACAATAACATCACCAATGTCCTTCCTCATGGGGTGGATAAGGTCAACACCTTAAGGTGAATTGTGTTATAATTTGCCGCTGTATAAATAGATTGAATAAAAATAATCATAATTGTCATCATCATTTAAATATTAAAATAGTTTATTTGCTTTTCTTGTGTTGTCCAACACATTTATTAGCATCTTTTAACCCATTTAGAACAGATGTAACATATGCGTGCTTCCCTCTTACAACTGGGTGCAACGTGTTTGTGTTTCTTCTTTTAGAGGCAAATGCAACGAGTTCGACCTGATGTCAATGTTTTCAAGACACGTGACCGATGCAATACATCTCTAGTCACTACTTTAGTTTTGCTCCCTTTGCTGCTACTTTAGTTTTGCTCCCTTCGCTCAGGTTGTCACCCATTGTCTGAAGTGATTATTTAAAAACTTTAATGTGGGCTGAAAAACCTAAAAACCAAACAAGCAACATTTCCCATCATCCATTGTGCCTTCCCTGTGTGTATTTCAGTGAATCATGATGCATTTCTTTGGTTATGTGTCTTGAAAATGAAGACAACTCGCTCAGCTCGCATCTGGCTCTTCGCTTTGCACCTGGTCTTAAAGGCGCAATCTCACCTAGACGTTTGGGCCAGCGTAGACGAACGCATTTGACAACGTCGGTGTCCGCTGGCCTCCGCTGGCTTCCGCGGGTCCACGTTGATGAGTGTCGACCGCGTCCATAAAATTTTCTCGCCGTTTGCCGACATACCTCTGGCTACATTGGAGACCGTTAGAGAAAGTTAATCTCCGCTACAACAAAATTCCCTACGCTAGCCTCTGCTAGCCTAAGTGACTGGTGCGATCGTCTACGCAGGCCTGCCTGCTCAGAATCACTGGACAGTGGTGTGTCGACCCCCTGTCCCGCACGTTGCCACGTTGGTCCGCGACCAAACTCCGGGAACGTGATTTTTGCTGACATTTGGCCAATTTTCTCGACTTTGCCCTGCGTTCACCAAACGCTGAGGTAAATGTTATAGTGAGATTGCGCCTTAAAGGGGGAAGCATGCATATGTTGCATCTCTTCTTTATGGCTTAAAAGCAAACTACCGTCGCTGCTTCCTGATGACTAGTAGACTTTATTCAATGACAAACTGAACCTCATATCAGACTTTTACCAATATAAAAATGTTATTAAGACTACTGTATCGGGTAAGGTAATCTGATTCCACTGAAATCATCAACCTGTTCAATGTTCAGCAGCGTCCCACTGAAAGAGACAAGGAAGAAGCTTCTTCAAAGCACATTCAGCACTCTTTAAAATGCTTGGCAAAAGAAACTGAAGTTTTAAACTGGAGCAGTAAGTTTGCAATGTGCTATACCACAAAAATTAAAGCAAAACACTTGTTAAAAGTGGCTCTCCTGTCAATCTACAGTGTACAGTTTGCTTTTTGGGGGTGTGCTTTTGATCTGAGATCTGAAGCTGCTGTGATCTTTCACTGCAGCCTGCTGAGACATATAAATGAGCAGAAGTGAGATGAAACATGGTTTCAGACTGCTTGAGCAAACAAACAAATGAATCACACATGGATTGGACTTCTGAAGCCAATATCGATCCCTCTATAAAATGCCCAAACCAACCCAGATTGATTGCTTTTTAATTTATTGCTAATTTGTTGAGCTAAAGCACCAACACTGTGAAGCACAAAGTTGTTGTTGCCCCTACTGAAGGCAAGGCAGGCATAATTTCAAGAGTCATCTCAGTTACACAGTATATTCGTGTTAAATGTGTGGTGGCCCCCATCCCTACCCCCCAACCACACTTGCTTTGCCCCAACCTTCTCTTCTGGCTTCCTCGCAGCTCTCCTTGATCTTCCTGCGGCAG
>OMMV01037530.1:0-10090 GCA_900302635.1 Chatrabus melanurus | reverse complement strand
CACAGATATATCTTTCTGTGAATAAGAATAGGGTTAGAGTATATGTTTGTGTAAGTAAGACTATATGCATGCATGAGTGAGAGTATGTGTATGCATCAGGCCCGGTTTGGGTCTACGGAACTGCCTTTGGTCCTGGTTGGCAAATAGCCAGGGAGAAAACTGGTCCATCTCCGGTTCTTTTTCCAGTTGCTGGGGTTCTCAACACTGATGCACCTTCAAATTGGATCATGCTCAGGGAAGCACATCACAAGGCCGTAGTGTTGTAGCTGACCTTCCCTCACCATATAATTAGTGTGCCTCATCTGAGCCTCCCTAAGTAACTGCTCATTTGACACAGTCACTCCTTTAGTTCCAAAGGATTCTGCAGGGAGACATAGTACCAAAGACATCCAGTTGTCAACTTATGTCACTGGGTCAAGTCCGTGTCTTCCCACAAGATCATGGTCAATCTGCTTAGCTATGCTTCCAGTACTGGAGTACTTTTGGAGTTCCATGTCACAGACATCATAAGGCGCAGTCACACTATGACGTTTGGGCCAACATGGACAAACATATTTTCAAATATCAGTGTCCGCTGGCTTCTGCTGGCCTCCGCTGGGCCTCCACTAGCTGCTGCTAACCTCCCCTGGCCGTCCACATGACTGGACTTTGGGGAGAAGTGTACTCGGTTCCGGGTCTTAGACCCTGGTGTGAACGCCCCATAAGTCTGAACCTCATAATACGCTCATTGACAGAGCTGATATCTGACACCATTCAAAGGACTGAAGGAGCCAGAGCACCACAGCAACCACCATTTCTTTCATCCACCAACCAATGGATTGACCAGACCAAAAGTAGGTGTTACCACTAACCACAATTTGGAGAGTTCCAGGTCTGAGGACCCCAGACAGCTCTCCCACTACAATGCAGAGTTTTGCAAGCTCCCTCAGCAGTAGTAGAAAATGGTCAACCTTTGCTGAGAGGAAGGATATTCAAGGTGTCCACCTGTATGAGCCACCACAAGTTTGGAAATTGATGCCTTTGTGCACTTGAAGACCCTTCAGCACCGCACCAGTCTCAGAGACAGGACCCTTGGTACTCTCTGGTGGTTTCTTCTTTTCCAAGGATGAAGATCCAAATGCCTTTCCCCCATCCCCTTCTTTATTTGTGCCCTCCTCTGATTACTCCCATGGAGTGCAGGCACGTGATTATCTCTGAATTCCATAGTGTGAAGTGGATGAGAGTCTACGACTCCCCCTGGACGGGATGGCAGTCCGACGCAGGTTACTTCCCCAGCCAAAGCCAGTACTCATTTACAGCTGGGTGGACTGAGACAAAGCAGATTAAATCTCTTGTCCACGGACACAGACAGGTAGCATGAGTGGGACACAGTGGGCAGTACTAAATAGATGTGAATGTGAGAACATATGTGTATGAGTGAAAATATAAGCATGTGTGACGTGTGCATGTGTGGACATACGTATATGTAAGTGAGATGTATCTACAATAGTGAGAATAGATGTATTTAAGGCTTGTGTGGCCTCTCATAGAAAAGCAGGGGAGAGACATGCAATCATATAAGTCACATAGAGAGAGAGGAAAAAGAACAACAAAACAAAACATAGTGCGCCCACACTCGCCCGTGCTATCTGTCCTCGTCAGATGGCCATTTGGGCTTGTTAATCTATCGCCTGGTAACAGAGACAGCCTATCAACAGCAGCCACACCCCTCTGCACATGCTCATAGAGGGGATGCTTTGGATCTTTGAAGGGAAACATGCACACCACGTCCAAGTACATGCACACACACGTGCACGCATAGTAAAAAAAAAACTAAAAAAACCCAAATCCAGGCCTGTCATTGCTCTCCATTGTTTGGCTGCAGTCGCTTTCTCCTGGAGTGACTGCCAGCAGATGGCTAGCACTGAGCTGTCAGAGTCGGCCCGGGGCCCACACACAAGGACACACACAAAGGCTCACTCATGCAATGAGGGTCTTATTGCACGGAGAACATATGCACAGTGTCCACTGAATGGCGCTAGTGTCGGATGTACTGTACCGGGTTATACAGTACATATCGTCACACACCAGGTAGACCGCAGAGCTGCTTAGCTACAGGTGCTCCACGTGACCCTTTTCCCTGTAATGACTGTGTAATCTCATAAAACAGCCGCTTTACAGCATTAACATGTGTAAAGGCCATTATATTCCTTCGTGCACGTGCCTGTGTGTGCGCGTAAGTGTTTGGAATCTTGCGTCTGCTGCCATCTTTTGCACCATTGTACAAGTGTGCTTCTGTTTGTGTGCAGGAGCTGATGTCAGGCCCAGCCGAGTGTGTCAACACGGCGTGAAAGCGGCTGCTGCTGCAGCTGTGGGGTTGTGTGGGGTCATCCAGAGGTGAGAGGTCAGGGTCGGGGTGAGGAGTCGGCTGTAGCCGCATGGCATTCCTGTGCTCACTAATCATAGCTCTGATGAATGGCTGGAAAGTAGCAGCTGGTAGGCAGGAGCCACAGCTGAACGTGTGTGGCGCTGACAGAAGATACAAAGAGGAGGAGAGGGAGGAGGAGGAGGAGGGGAGTGGCAGAGAAGGGAACGGAAGCCTTACCGCGTACGCTGCAACTAATCGGTATCTTTCTTTCTCACACGTCCACAAAGCAGAGTGAGTAGTGACTGCGCTGTGATCCTGCAGGAGCTGCACATCACAGAAGACAACAAAACGAGCGTTTGTCAGAGTGAGAAACAAGACACAAACGTACAGAACACGCGGCCAAATTCACACGGGCATACATCGTCATCCCCTGTGTCTCGCTCGCTCTCTCGCTCGCGTACGCATGTACTTTGTTGTGTCTGCAGAAAGCTGTGGCTAATGACAGGCTTTCTGTTATGTGTGCTAACTCAGCTGCCCCCTGGACACACTTTACCCACCCTGCAGAACACAGCCTCTCTCTCTCTCTCTCGCTCGCTCGCTCTCTCTCCCCCCGTTGTCTCGCTGTATCTCTATCTTGATCTCGCTGTCTCTCCACTTTTTTCTCCCTCCAGAGAACACGGTTGTTTTGCTGATGCTCTGCGCTATATATTACCTACTGTATACATTTTCCTGGGGGGCCTGATGACGGACAGACGAGTGCACCAGTGTTTTTAGCTGACACCGGCCTTTTACCGGTAAACAGAGAATGCAGGTTTTGCAGGTAATGCAGGTTTTGCATTAAAATAAATTTATAAAAAATTGTGTAAACATCATTAGTGTTGAATATGTTCCCATTTATTTTTGATATGATGCATAAAATCAAGATAAATAAGTCAGAATGGCAGCAAGTTTTACAACTGTAATTCAGCTAAAGAAAATGAGGGTTAACAAAAATTAACAATGCTTCAAATCTAGTTGCTTTTGTATCACAAATATTCTCAGAAATATAAAATTGTGTTTTCCACTTCAGTTCACCACTTTTGATGATAATTCAGTGTTTTCTCATCATCCATAATGCAACATATCGCTACGCAACGGTGTATGCGCGCAAGTTCCGGTTTGCATTTCTTTTTCCGTGGATTCACATTTTCAATGCTAATATTTCAGATCTTTCAGGAATACGGCTATCCTAAGATCGCCAAAGCTTGGGTGCGTTTTTGCTCAAAGACTCAAGGAAAGAACACAAATAACTCGGGGTAAACACAAATACCTTGAAGTATGTTCCACCTGTCTGTCTGCCTGTATATACATACTTAAGAGGACATTATTTACTGTGGCTGAGAGGCTACAGCACTTCCAACTTTCACTTTTGCACCTCCAGCACTCTAATATCACCAGCGGTTCAAATTTGGTGGTGTTTTTACACATGCAACTTTTAAATCATAAGTCTGAATTTAAAAAACCAGCTACCATTGGATTCCTTGGTTCATGCTCAGTTCAATGCAGGATGTCAATTTCTGCCATACCAATTTTTTTTTTTGCTGTCTTTGATTTTATGCAAAATCATTCACACATTTTGTTCATGAAAATTGGCAAAGTTGATCTTCAGACCAAACCTCACAATTATATCTGTCTGACTTTGATTTTTCATCCATCACAGCCACTTGAAGTTGTTAAGGTTATATCTCAACCAATCTTGGTATCTGTCATTTAACCTCTACAGGGAGCTACTTCCCTTGGGAATGCTCAGCCACGGGTTGCCTTGTTCTGTATTCTGCTATTCTCTTTGGTTTTGAGCTGATAGATTGCATATCTCATGATGGTGAATTAAGGTGTTCTTTCGTATAAGTGATCACACCTGTACCACTGCTGTTTGTCCTCTTCCCGAATTTATTAAATCACAATGAGCAGCCTCTCAGTCTCCATCTGTATGTTTATCTGCCCGTGCACTTCTCCCTCCTCCTGGTGTCTATCTGTCTATCTTTCCTCTATCTCATATCTAAATGCCATCAAAAAGCCCGGCTGCAGCAGAGAGCTCTGCCCAGAATGTCACAGAATAGTCCAGGGCAGCATTATATCGACTCCAGTGTTTGTCTCTTTCCCTGATGATTTATGATGATTTTTGTAAAGTCATTTTCAATCAAAACAAGCAAGCACATAAAGGCCACAAACAAAACTGGCTTAGTCATAACTTCACTCCTGCAATTTACTGAGAGAAAAAGCTGATTTCATTCATATATTCTGTTTCTCGACCCGCTGTAAGGAAAATAATGGTGTATTTTGATTTAGATCTTATTTTTGAAGTTACCTTTCACTGATTCGCTCAAACATAACATGGTTTTGATGTTATGCTTCAGGTGTTTTGCGAAATCCGTGAAGATCCAGGAACATATGCCGTGTACGTGTGGCCATGTGTGTGTGTGTGTGTGAAAAGTAGGCGGTCAAACGGTCAGCTTGTTTTCGCTCTGACAGCCGAGCCAAGCAGGAAGAAGCCAATCGATAGTACTTACCCTCTTCCTGTTAAGAGATCCCAGCAGGCCTGAGAGAAAGACATGGCCCTGCGGTCGCCACCAGTTTTGTGAGTATGTATCTGTGTCCCTTTGACTACCTGTCTGCACACAGCATTGCGCACACAACATCGAGTGTGAAGCTGTGCAAGATTGAGTGCAGTATGTATTTGGAGCATCAGTCCAAGGACACACTGTAGTGCCAAGCAGGAGCATTCTTCTTGATTTATTAACATGTTCAGCTTCTCCTCACCCTGAGTTTTTAGATCTGACTGCAGGTTAACTCTGCCTAGACTCAAGCAATCCTCAAATAATACTACCTTCAATTTGCAGTCACACCACTCCGTGTGTACACTCATGTATAAATGCAGAGATGAGGATGACTGGTTAGACAGTTGACTCTCAGAACTCTGACCTGTTTAGAAATGACCGGTAGTGATTAATAAAGCATCACATGCACTTGTACGTGCATCCTGTTTTTGTTGTTGTTGTTTGTCTTTCTGCTGCTCACGGGTACTTGGGTTCGCAACAGTAGATCTGCATTGGGATGTGGCACAAGTTTTACGCCGGATGCCTTTCCTGACGCAACTCCAATTTTACATGGAGAAACATGCACAGCCCCTGGTCTTCCCAAGTGGTCTCCCAGCCAAGTATTGATCAGGACTTACTCTGCTTCACTGCTGAGATCTGACGGGATCAGGTGTACAGAGCAGGATGACACTTGTATGTGCGTCCTGTACCCGAGGAAAAAAAAATACTGACACGAAAAGTGCCAAACTATAATAATATATATATTATTTTCATATATATATTCAACAAAAATCTAAATGTAACACTGTTTCATTCCCTTTTTCAATGAGTTGAAGTAAAACATCAGACTTCTTCTATGCACCCAAAAAGGATATTTTCTCTCACATTATTAAATGAATCCGCATCCTGTGGGTAATAGAACTCTTTGTGGGTTTTGTTGTAGAAAGTTTTTTCGGCCTCTGAAAGGTTTTTTTAAATTATTTTATATTTTTCATGTCTGTGACATCTTCCCCAGTCATAGAAACTCAAGTAAAATGTGTTAATTATTTAATTTGCCAGTATGATGTCAAAAATGAATATCTTCAGATCATTTTTCTGTCTATTTTTGCTGTGTGCCGCTCGCATCACACATGAAAAATAGGCACCGGCCCAAATTTCTGGAGGGACAACATGGTGCAAGACACACTTCTGGGATGCTTCCCTCTTGCAGGCGGTATGCATGCTGTAATCTGTTAAGACGGTCACCAAAATGAAAATCAACACGCAACGCAGCCGCCACACACCTGTGACACATCTTGTGTGTTTCAGGCCTGAGAGACCCCTTTAACTTATATTCTTAATTTGTGTCATTGACTGCAATTGTGTTTAAACAACTGTGCATGTAGCTCACTACCTGTATGTATGTATGTATGCATGTTTTACCCCCATCTCATGTAAATAACCAAAGAGATGGAGCCAATGTATTTTCTTATAAAATATTATATCGTGCTTCACAACTTATTCTCGGTGAACTGGCTAAAAAAGGGTGATAGGTTAGGTTGTGCAAACGTGCTGTACTCTGTGTGCATCCATATATTAATATATTCATTTGAGTGCTCAGGCAGTAGATGAATAGCAAAAGCCAGCGGTGTTCTTGTGTCTATCTGCCCTCACATCAGTTTCAGTGCAGGCGTGCTTGTGTCAGGCTTCCTGTTGCTGTGCCCTTGACTGAGCCGAGTCTGACCTGTGTTTGGGCCCTAGGCCCCCTCGTGGCCTCTGTGTAGGTGTGCGTGTGCGGCTCACACAGGGTGGTGGGGTGTAATCTGAGCCCCAGGCTAGGACAAGACTGCTGAGGCGTCCAACCAGGCAGAAAAAGGAAGACATGGGAGCTGCAGGGTGTGCAGAGGGAGAAAGAGGGAGAAGGCGAGCAGGACACCCGTAAGAGTAGGAAGGTAGGACTTAGCAAAGAGAGAAAGCAAGAGAGAGCAATGGACAAAGAGGGGCGAGGCTGTTTTTAACCGTCTCTGTGGATGAGAGATGTCAGTGTGTGTCAGTTCGCTCCACTAAGCGGCATGTAGCAGGAGAAACAGATCTCTCCATCCCTCTTTCTCTCTTGTCTCCCTCTCGCTCGCTCGAACATCATCGCTGCCTGCTTTCTCCTCTCATATCTTTTGGTGATAGGTTTTCTGCCTCACTTGAGAGAGGAAGAAACACTCCACAGCTCAGGGGAAAGCAGTAAGCTGAGTAAAAGAGCGAGGAGTGAGCCAGTCGTTTCTAAAAGGCAGGCGATGTGCGGTGCAGGTATTCTTTTGATCACAGAGCGGGTGAGTGAGGTGCAGGCCGCTGTGGAGTAAGGCCCCGAAGGTAGGGCACGCTGCCGCCTCAGCCGCACTCTTCCCAGTGTGGCGCGCAGGGTAGCCCGCAACTCCTCAAACACGGGAGGGATCAAATCTTCAAATCCCGTGGAAATGTCAGCCGCGTTTCAGGAAATGTCAGTGGAGCTGAGAACACATGCACACGCATCAGAATAAATGTGCGCACACACGGGCAAGAAAAGGGATGTGATAACAGGCAGCTGCATTCTGTGGGTGAAATATCTCTTGCTCAGATTTCAAAGATGACACATTAAAAGCTTCGAGAGCCATTGTCACAGGGTCGCTTCTATTTAAAGTTACAGTGTGTAGTGTGTGTCAAAGTTAACAACCAACTAATCACTTCTTCCACATTAGGTGCTGTATTAATTCGGCGAGTTACAAGATAATAGCATTTATTGTTTTTGAGTTATTGCACAAGCTGGCTGGAATGGACTAACCCACTCATTCACCCACTCATCTACATTTTTCCTGTCCAAGACCTACACTGTTACCAGTGCAGGGAATATACAGACAGGAATGAAACAAAGTTGCTGTGTTCTAAGAAATATAATAGTGTTAAAACCAGAGAATTTATTTTAGGCTGTCTCCGAGTACTAGAACTAGAGTACTCTTCTAATTTATGTTGCTTTCAAAACCTTGCAAGCATGTTTTCATCTGTGTTAAACCAGTTACTAGTTGGGAAAACTAGTTGGGTTGGGAAAATGCCATCATTTTCTAGATTTTGCTGTTCCGGTGGAATTTTCTTGCATAACCTGGAATTTTCTCCTCGTTGTGTTTAGCTGCAGATGGCCCAACATTCCAGAATTGTTGTGTTCCAGAATACAAAATGTATAGTTGTCATTTTAAAACAGGTTTCACTATGGGAATGAAACCCATACATCAGCACCTATTTTTTTTTTTTAATCAACAAAACAAATGTACACAAATAGGCTGTAAATCCAAAAATTCAGGAAAAAAGGCAAATAATAAAAGAACATACTCGTAAAATGTAAGATTTGTTTAAAACACACTTGTAAATGTACTGTACCTCACTTCTCATTGAACTTATATAGATTTTATTTAGTTCTATTCTCCAAACCATTACATTACATTAGTACATGGTAGATAACTAAAGAACCTGTAGATAGAGCTGCACCTTATTGACATCTTTTCCAATAAAAAATTCCAAAAATAAATTTTTCTTATTCAAAAAAAAAAAAGATTTTGCCAGAAAATGCCAGATAATTCCACTTCGGGAGATTTTGCCAGGACGGAATATTCTGGGAAATTCTGCTGGAATTTTTGACCTGAGAAAATGCCGGGTTTATAGCTGTTTAATATGAGTTTTTAAACTCATATTAAACAGCTATAAACCCTTGAAAATATGGTTTAAACTGGGTACATTTAGAATAAACTGACTAGTTTGTGAAAAGTAAACTATCTTTGGACTGTTTAGCTGTTTTTTTTGGGAGGGGGGGGGTCCTGTGAAAAAACTGGACATTTTTTTGAAACATTCACTTAGATCATTGACATTGACAAACTAATCATAAGAATCAAAACACATTTATCAATGTTGAAAATAATCATTAGTTGCAGCCATACTTTATTGTGTTCTGCATTGTTGATATCACAGATCCCTATAAGTTGTGACGTATGTTAACTTTATGTTGATCGTGTTGCCTCAAGTGATCTCATCTGCAGGCACTGACATCACCCATTGTTCCTATTGATCCATTCGCACCCCGCCGACTAACTTATCGACATCCTCAAGCGCATTTCCTGTCTAGACCGTCAGCTGTGTTTATGGATGTCCCTGCCCCCTGGTGACACACATGCTCACACATGCACGTCCACCTCCACCGTTTATCGATGTATCCTTTCGCTTTTGACTCAGTCCGTCTCCTTAATGATTCCGTTCGGTGCTGAGCTGCAGATGTTGTTCAAGGCTCGAGCATTGACGTGCATGGGTCTGATGAAAGTTTGTCCCCAGAGAGGCTTGAGTTAGGTCACGCTAAGGGTGTGTTTGTGTGAGACAGAGAGAGGAGAGAAAGAGAATATGTGTTTTTGAGTGAAGTGCACACGTCTCCCCCCCAGGATTTTATGCATGTTTGAAGCAACATTGTGATCTCGGAATCATGGTGTGTAAGCATCAACACTGCTCTGAGAAACTGACAGGTGAGATACAGTTTGAGATGGATGCAGGATTTTATGACTGCCTTGATTGACAACCTTCACCGTGCCTTACACATGCACAATCATTCCCAGGCGCACCCACGTTGACCTCTGTGCATGCCCCAAGCCCTTCTCAACTCTGTGTTCATCAAGATATGGACACCATTTCTGCAGGCAGGTGCTTTCCATCATCCTTCAGTAATAGTAATAGTTTTGACCTCAGTTATTATTAACACAAGAAAACTACCCGCCCTACGGCCGGGATATAAAGTAATAGGTACTTGCATTTTGAAGCAGCTATTTCTGCATCAGTATCATCACTACCACACTCCACTCTCCTATCACAGAACTTCCAGGTACACAACGTTGTTGATAAAAATGTCCTCTTTCTCTTTAGATTTTTATGTTGTCCGCACTGCCAACACGGCTCATGGCAACATAAAGTTGGCCATGACTAAAGAAGTCCCTTTTTCGATAGATTCCGACACTTTTCAGAGTCTGAAGCTGAGCTTTATTGGCTGTCATGGCAAAGCAGGGACGAACTGGGAACTGCTTCCACCGCATCTGAAATGGGAAGAGGTTTTCAGAAGGAACGTTGGGTATCCTCGGGATAAAAAGTCTCTTTCCTGCATGGGCGCCAGTTGCGAGAGTTGATTTTATCA
>OMMV01037507.1:5720-20376 GCA_900302635.1 Chatrabus melanurus | reverse complement strand
ATTTGTATTTGTAGGCTTAATGAATACTCATATCATCTAAATAACAATTCCAGCCAGGGTCTCATGTTCAAATTGTGCAGAAAAGTGCTGTCATATGTCAATAAACAGTGTGTACTTAAAGAGTTGTGAGAGATTCTGATTTCACCATTTTTGCTTGGGGTCGTGTTCAATATTATGTGATAACACAGTGAAAGCTACTGCTTTGGCATTGCTATCATACATTATTCATAACTAGGGATATGGTCCTTTCAAAATATCACGATATTTCCAGGTCATGACCCATCGCCTATAAGGTGTGCCTAATAATTTGGCCATAGAGTTTATAAATCAGCAGTACAACCGCTGTGATGTTTTTTACTGACAGATTTAGTTTGGCCCACGTGGATACCGTAAAGGTTAGTGTTATTTTAGCTGTGGAGTGCAGCATGTTGGAGCTGAAAACATACTGCGGTCCACACCTAAAGCAGCATGAATTGAGATCACTGTCCAATTATTTATGGACCTAATTGTATCTGTTCATATCAGTCTGATAAATTCAACGCAAACATGCTCAATTTTGAAGGAACATACGTGCGTATCATATTTACAGGCTATATATATGAACGAATGTAAATGGACACGTCCCTGATTTCAGCACCATGGAGAGCAGACACTGATTACAGCAATTCGATTGGACTTTAACGCTGAAAGAAAAGTCTGTTGACTTTACATGATTTAAATATGTACATTGGGTGCACAGGATCAGAATGTGTCCAAATAACATAATTTTCTTGTATATCTAATTGTGATGCATAAGAGAATTGTGTTTGGACACATTCCGATCATGTGCAACCTTAAGGTTTACAGCCCATAACGGATCATAGCGTATCGTGACCAAATTGACTTCCGAAGTTTGACATCATAATGTATCCTTGTATTCTGTACAAAATCATACCATTGGCCAGAGCAATCATCTAGGATGTATATGCAGTTGATTTGATGAGAAAATGTCTCTCTCTTGTTGATTTATGAATTGTTTTATGGAGTTACTATCTTGAAATTGATGCGTTCACTGGCCTTTTTTTTGAATGTGACGGAACAGACTACCTGAACTTTGACATCATAATGTCTTATATGCCTGGTGACCTCTATGAACCTTTACATTTTTGAAAAGCACCGTTATCTTAGATCACGTTGCAGCTGGTCTGGTGGAGAAATTCCTCCCCATTATTGATTTATGAATCTTTGTGTGGGGGGTACTATCTGATGATAAGTGTGATTTTCATTGATTTTTGTCAACAAACAATGTTTGCATGAATACTCTGTGTGTTACTATATATAATGTATACCTTATTGCTTGGTATTGTTAGAATCGATAGGATTAGACCTTTCTAAAAATGTATAATATACCTACTTCACACTTCCCATTGAGGTTCATTGAAGGAATAAAATAATATGTGTGGTAAATATTTTGTCGTTCGTTGCTGTTTTGGAGTTATGACACTTCAATCAGTCATATCTCAGAACATTTGTGGTGAAAAAAATCTACCAAAAATATAATGGATGTATTATATAACATATATTCAGAAAAGAATAGGTTTTATGGTGTTCTGGATACTGGGTGTTATGGGTGGCAAACCTTAAGTCATGCTTCTTTTTTTCAGTGACTTACAGACATATTTGCCATGGAGGCTGTTGTACTGTGCTAAAACGTTTATTTTAACTTATGCATCTCACACACAGTAGGGTGCATAAGTATTTGGACAGTGGCACTATTTTTGTAGTTACACCTTTACAATGGAGTTACAATGACGCATTCATGATCTGATTGAAGTGTAGACTTTCACCTTAATTCAAACAGTTCAATCAAAACATCGCATTGACCATGTAGGAATTATAGCCATTTGTATGCACAGCTCCCCCTTTCTCGGAAGCCAAAAGTAATTGGACACAGTAACAAAGCGTTATGATTATAATAAATAAACGTGTCCGCGCGTTGTGCGTGTGCAGCCTAAATGGCGGAGGCCAGTCAGCGGTTAAGTAACGGCTCTTATGTAACACTCTTGGGATGGTCATATCCTGCGCGCACGGTCAGAGAGCTCTCGCTTCCTAACCAATGGCGTGCGCCCTCCGTGTGCGCACTGCTCTCCCTGCAGCCGACATCCAAACAGTCGGAGCGGAGGCTGGAAGCGGCGGAACCATCTTTTGTGCTTCACCGAGTAAAACACGCATCCTTCTGAGAGGAATCACCATCACACCATCCAGGCAAGTGACTCACTTATTGTGCTGCGACTCGAACGAAAAACAAGCGCAGTCTGGTTATTGTGTTCCAGAATTATGTGGTCAGGAATTCCAGGAAGGCAGCAGGTGCGCTGAGGAAAAGCTGTTTACAAGTTCAGGAATGAGTCTCTGCCGAAATGATCATTTTAAATATGTTTTTTGAATATTTCGTTGAAATGAGATGATTCAAGTTGATATTTTCATCACATTTGGTCACATCGTGCACTTCGCCTGGGTTTTCTTTCTTTTATTTTATTATCATTCTTTATTTATTTTTTATTTTTTTGGAGGCGTCTCCGCAGGCAGAGAAAAACATTTCCAGAAACTGTGGGGGCGCCAGATGAGTGCTCACAACAACATGTAAATTATTGTGATTATTACGGTATATACATCACGACAACATGTTAAATATAATAAACCTTTGGAGGCTTGTGTGGGGGAAACGATTTTGTCATTTTCAGGAGCTGAAGAATGAATATTCCCCTGAAGAGAAGACAAAGAGAAGCATGTAAACAACCCAGAAATATGACAGCAGTGTTTATTTAGGAGCTGGAATTGTAAGAATGCACTCTATATTGTCATAAAAAATAACACCTGATGTGGAACTATATGATTTCTACAGTACAGAAAATAATGTTATTCATCTGATTTATGTACAACAAAACATAAAGGTTGAGGGAAACAATGAATATTTTTGAGCCTCTTGCTGTGGCTTTCAATTCATTTTGTGATTCACTGAATAATTTAAGTGGTATTACTCAGCAATGACCTCATACAATGACGATGCTGGTGGTGATGATGATGTTCCATTTGGCTTTTGTCATTGTTGTTTGATGCAGTGGTATTAATATAACATAAATAAAACGATAAAATAGTTAGAATGTGGAGGAAAATTATAAATAAGAGCTGCAAGGATATATATATATATATATGTATATATATATATGATTACAGATACATGTTGGAGGGGGGTATTTTTTATGGATTGCATTATTTTTTTGCATTGGTCATAGCTGATCTTTCATTGTGATGCTGTCGAATGAACCAGAGTGAAAGTCACTGCTGCTGGAAATGTACTTCCTTCAGGCCGGCAGCATCCCCAAATGGAGCGCTCCCTTCTCTGAAGGCACTTCAGCTTTTTGGGCAGGTTACACAAAGCAAACCTTCCTCCATCCTATTGGATTGACAAATTCCATCCATCTGTTCATCACACTTTGACAGGTGCCATTTTTAAATATCATAACTCCCAGAAGGAACAATGATACAGCCTATTGTATGCTGCCATTGCACTGAGGGGGGTAATGTAGTTATGCGCTGATGTGTGACATTTGACCATGACCCTAAGATAACCTAGTTTCACGGCCATGAAAAACACAGATGTCAGCAACATCACCATGACAGGTGCCATTTTGTGAACACCACCTACTAGAAGGAACAATGATACAACCTCATGTATATCTATCTGACAGCAGCACGTACCCTGCACATGGCGTTGCCCTGTGCAATGTAGCTTTTTGTTTATTACGTTATGTGCAATTTGCATCAATCCATAAACAGATTAATCTATTCCCCTTTTAGAGCAAGGGAAAAGCATCAAACCATTATTAGATTGCTGCTTTTAAAACTGCCTGGAACTCCATCAGGAATTCATTACATTAGGGTATTGATTAGATGCTTTTGTAATACTGCGTCACCCGGCAAAGTAAACAAATGCAGGTTAATGACAACATGTACTTTGCCCTGGGCTAAACTGTGAAACTGACATGTAAAATCATTGATCAAACGGAGCAGTGTTACATTCATTAGCTGCATGGAGCTCCAATTAGGAATTGATTGCATTGAGACTTTGGTTACATATTTTACTAATGAGACATAATCCAATAAAATAAACATGAATACAAGTAATCGACAGATCTCTTTACTTCAAAGGGGTTTGTGTGGAAAGCAGTGGGGAAGAAAATGCTTTTAGTGCATTGAATTCTTGCCAAGAAAAACATCACTGAGCAATGTAGCTCTTCATTTTGTTCCACAAGGTTATCACATAATTATATCCCATTACATTGCTCTGTTTTGCAGAATACACTTAAAAAAATATTGTGTTGTTGGTCTTTAATTTTGCTTGTCTTCATTTGGCATTGAGATTGCCCAAAAATAACAGAATCTAATCAGATTACATTATTTAGATTTTGTCATATTTGTCAGAGAGAGAGAGAGAGAGAGAGATAGCGTCTATGTAAAATTCTACAGTACTAAAGAGACATTATTCTGAAAAAAATGAAATCTTTTAATATGATAGATAGTAAAATATGTGGACAAATGGACGTGCCTTTAATATCTGTAGTCTCCAGAACTGTGCAACAGCTTGTGACTTTAAAAGCCACATGCGTCATCAGAGAAATTATACAACATTAATGCTCAATAACAAGCACACCAGCAGAGGAGGTGGACTGAGTGAATCCTGGGATTTAATATCAAACAGCTCTATATTAATCCACAAGGAGTAAGAATATTGTAGATTAAGGGAATTTATCGCTCATGCTGACATCACGCTGCTTTGAAAGTAGCCCATCTGGATAAGGGAAATAACTTCAAAATGGAGAATTAAAGACTTTTTTTAGCTGTCATGTTCACATTCTCTCAGTGGTTGTCATGTCACTGATAGATTTTATCTCATCTTCATTAACAGGGTCACCTCTCATTATCCAATCTGCTTTCTAAATCTGTGCGCTCCCTCCAGGTTTATGCTTTTTTCCAGTTTCAGAGATGCACACATGCAGTTTGACTTTTTGTTAAGCCTAAGAGAGCCGAAGATCCTGTGTTTGCGGCTCAGATAATGCTAAGACTATCACCCAGTGGGTAGCCAATCAACACTGTCCGGAGTCAAGCACAGGATTTGGGGTGGGAGAGCAAACTGGTGCATAATCCTGGAGTCTGGTTCGAACACAAAGAAGAGAAAATGCAGTTCAATTTGGCAGAAAATGCCCGTAATTCAAATTTAGTGTGCATGGGCAGCTTCGTGTTTAAACATCTCACACAGATTTCATGTTATTTTTGACCACTGATGAAGGTAGCAGGAGACAACTGGATGGGCGCTAATTAAAGTGAATAACTTCAACAAAATGTCTTGTGAAAATGTCTTTCCTTGCAGAGCTGTGGACTTTTTTAGCAAGAAAATATCAGTTATCAAGCATCTTAAAGAAAGATATTCAAATTTGGAGCCAAAAATGCCCATTTTTAGAGCTTTTTAAAAAAACTATTTCCTGTGCTTGTTGCTTTAAATGGAAAGGAACTGCAGGTTGCCACGCCCTCTTTCCATTTCTGCATCTCTGTAGTAGTACAGATGTGGGCGTCTCACATAGACTGCAGTCCAGTTCATTGGGCATGCCTCACAGAGCAAACAGAAGTCCGTGACATATGTCACAGTTGTCTAACATGAGCTGTTTCAGTGACTTGAAGGCAGACTATTGTTTTTATGCACAGACAGAATTGTAGGACTTTGATGGTGTATGATGTGAAATCCAAACCACATTTAACTGGAAAAAATAGATTAAAAACTAATTTTGCACCATATGGCCCCTTTAACTGTAGGGGTGGTGGCCTAGCAGTTAGTGGGACCACTTTCAGTGAGGAATGTTCCCGGTTCAAACCCCACCCCTGCCCATTCTCCATGTAAAGTGGAGTTGTGTCAGGAAGGGCATCTGGTGTAAAACTTGTGCCAAATCTACATGCAGATCCATGTAGTATCTGCTGTGGCGACCCTGAGTTTCAATTGGGAGAAGCCGAAAGTATATTATTATTATTATTATGGCCCCTTTAACTGTGTATTTCTCTTCCAGAACGTCCGTATTGAACATAATCACAGCCTCACTATCATTTTCTTCCATTTATGCACTGGGGCTCTTCACTATTACAGACTGTGATTTTTAAAACATTTAATATAATGTGGCACTCCATGTGAGAGATACGTTATAAATAAGAATGTAATCACATGATAAACTCAAGCTGAAAATTCAAGCTGATATACGTGGATAACGGCACCCAGAAGCTGCGTGTGTTCACGCGTGCTCACGAAAGAACAGAATGTTCATTCAGCATCTCAGGATGAGCAATGGAAGCTGACAAAGCACAGATTTACACAAAACTGGTCCCATCTAGCTGGAGCCGTTCATGCAGCGTTTTTCCTCTGTTGCTAAGACTGTTGCTAAGGCATGCTGGTGGATGCTGTGCCCTGCTTGTGCCTAATCTGATTGTGCTGTGCCAACGTGCCAGCAGCTTTGCATTGATGTAATGATTCATGGGGGAATGCAGATAATGACATTAAGGGAAAAAGGCCGTGCAGTGCAATCTGTAGGCCATCAGATCTATTTTCGGGTTTCTGCACAGTGTGAGAGTGAGTTTGATTCCCAGGACTCTCTGCTCCATTTTTTGCCAATCCTCTCTGGTCCTCGGCAGTTTGAAAAAAGACAATTGTGGAAGTGTAGACAGCCCACACAGGGTACCTGCCGTTTGATTAAGTAATTAGACCGTGACATTATAATGGAGGGGTATCTGGCCAGACGCAGGCTTTGTGGTCAATTACATCATTACAAAAGCAAACACATATGCCTTACACAACTGCCCTCTTTTGAGGAGGACGCTCAGGGGCAGAACAAGGAAGTGAAGTCATGCTATGAAGTTCATTGAGGTGTGAGAGAAATTCTGCATTATTTAAACCACACGCATCAATAAAATATCTCTGCTGCTAAAAAGTGTCTATAAGTGCAGTGTACAGTCAAAATTCATTCCCATCTTTTGGTCTGTATTTGCAGTCTTTTTTTTTCTTTCTTTTTTTTTAAGAAAAAAGATTGCAAAACATTAACTTTCTTTATGTGTTATATCTCAGAGACAGGAGTGTTTTGAAGCCTGGTACAGAGATATGTTTATGGACGTTCGTGCAGTTTTGTCATGCATCACTTAGCAGATATGTTGCAACTCTAAATCATCTGGTTATTGACCCTCTCTCCCTCAGGCAGGGGGTGCAGTACGTGTCATCACCTCAGTTTGGATGACTAACTGTGGCAATAACTAAAAAAAACTTTAAAAAACAAGAGCACTCAGAGAGTGCAGACCTCCGCCAAGGTTTTAACATTTGTCACCTGCAAAATCAATTAGTGAGCATGAAGAATAACTTTGATATATATGATTTATACAACTATGAAAACAAATCACAAGACATTAAAATGATTTTGCTATGATAAATGAGCTTTTCCTCCTTTAATTTCAAATGTATTAATATTTTATTTATTTATTTATATTCTCCATTATAGTGATACATAAACCTCAAATGCTGACATCAGCAGGGATTACACAACTATTAGAAATGTACTACAAGTGCTGACATCAAGTCAAGTGCTGAGCTATTGGAGATAGCTCAAATCCGTTAACAGCTTACTGAATCAGCATTCTCCCAGCTACACTTTAGTAGTGTTTGGACATTTTTATCTCTATAAGATACCTTACAACAGCGTCTTACATACCGGCACCTGAAATTTTTACATTTTGAGCCACTGGATCCAGAAGAGTTTCCAGATCTGGATAGAACTTTACCTGCTTATAGCTATTACCATCTTACATAAGCATGACAAGATCCATTCTGATCTCTTGAGATGTCAGTGAGATGTGCACATCTGAACATGTTAAATGGGATTTCCAATGTTAAATTTAAATTGCCACCAAATCCTTAATCTGGATCAGATCCAGATGAAACTTGATAGTTGAGGGTCTAATCCTGCATATACATACCACATTTCATTCAAATCCAATGAGTTTTGACAGAGATATGATTTTTTTTTTAAAGTTTCACCCATTATAAGCAATAGGGAGTTTTTTGAATTTTTGATAATTTTTTGTGACATCATCAGTGCATAGATCTTTGCCAAAATTTATTGGGAACATCCTTGGGTGATCACCTACGCATCAAAAAATTCATGTTGATCTCTCAAAAACTGTAGACAGGAAACTGTTCACAGACAAATAAACAAACCAACCAACAATCCCATGCCGATGAAAACATAACCGCCTTGGCGGAGGTTAAAATATAGGGGTATGTTGAGAACAAGTCAATAGATTTTGCAGATTATGAAAATGATTGTTTGCTTACATTTGTTGTTGTTTTAATTTAGAAATTTCATGGAATTCACATTTTTGGATGTGAATTCCATGTTGGCTGTTTTTTGGTTTTTTTTGTGCCATCTGTACCAGGCAGGTATATGGCATGAGTTTGAGAGCCACATATGAGAAAATCCTGCCACATTCAAAATCCACAGAAAAATGACCAGATTTTCTCCTTTTTTGTTTAATCCGTCAGAGGAAAACACTGCGTGAAGCACAATGGGTCTGTTCCAAGAATATGAGGTGAGTGTTGTCATTACCGCTGGTTACTGGTGGTAGATTTTTCTGTTTTAAAAGCTTTGAATCAACTTGACTGGATAAAATATTTTTCATGCTCCTGAATGTTAGTCACAGTATTCTACAGACAGAACTATGCAAATTGTGTCAAAGCAAATAGCCCCAGATATGAACCCGTTTAGACAGGTTTTTCTAGCACCGTGTGTCAGCTCTGACAGCTTTTGGTCTGTACAGGAAAAGAAGTCGGCAGAGAAAGGAAGTGCCCGCAGCCGCATCCCACGTTTGATCCTCCATCCCTTCAAACCCAAAATCAAAGGATCACCTCTGTCTGATTCACCTTTATCAGAGGAGGAGGGGAAGGAGTGTGACATCAGTTCAGATCACTCCAAACGGACCATCAGCACCAACAGTTTTTGTTCTGGTAAGAAGTTGAGCTGCAGTGCAAAGACAGCTGGGATCATTGGACCTGATTTAAAAACTCAGATACTTATGAAAAACCTGCAGATTTTGGTGCAAAGTTCATTGTCTGTCAGGTTGAGCAGAAAGTCAATGGACTCTATCTTCAACCTGTGTTGGGTGGAAACTATGTTTGCACTGTGTGCTGCTTTGCACCGGGTATGAGATAGGGTGCAAAATTGCACATCAAATCTCCAGATTCATATAAAACCCCCAAAATATAAAAGTGCATGTTCTATTAATTGCCCTTTAAAGCCAAAAACAGCCAATTTTGGCCTTTTTTGGAGGCTGTTTTGCCATTAAAGGACTCTTAACAAATATGAATTACACATACTGCAGCATTCACAAGTTTAAACTCCTCTGCCAAAAGCAAATGAGCTAAAATCACCCAGCAAAGAACTCTACAAGAAAACAATTTTGCAGGCATATATACCAATAACTAAACAAGCAACAGTGGCCTGACTGGCCACCAGGTTCCTGTGATTTAGCTGATCGGATAAGTGTAAAATCGTTCACATACTGATGCAAGCATGAAATTTGGCATGTATGGCCCTTCTGTGGTATTCTTTAAAAAAAAAAAAACATTAGCCACGTAAAAATCCAATATGGCAGCCATATTTTTCAAAATGGCCGCCATAGATGGCACATTTTATCGGAATATTTATTAAATACCATATAATTCCAAAAATGTAGGTCCTATTTTTGCATTTGTTGTCTATATGCATGTAAACTTGCATGTTATGTTAAATTAAAAGGTTAAATTAGTCTACAGAGTCAAAAAATAGACATGAAAACTACTTGAGAGCCATTGTCAAATACATTTCTTTGGTAACCTTACATATATACAGACTTAGGAAGACAGCTGTAAAAGTGCCGCAAATAGGAATTCCAAAGATACCACAATGATACAGGTTGAAAGAATCTAATATAACAGAATGAAGGCATAGCTTTCAAATGTTTTAATCAGGGTTAAAAGATATATACACATATACAAAACAGGTAAATGGACATTTACTCAGTTTTCTGGTTGAACGACCTTCTTATATGACCTAGGCACAAAAATGCCTCTGTAGTCATTAAATTTGTGTCTGTTAGTTGCATGAATAGCTGTAGAAGCAAGAAGTACTAAATAATCAATACAACAGACCACTAAATGAAAAAAAAAACAAATGAGCTTGCATGCCTGAAGGTGTTAATATCATACAAAAGCACAACTAAATGAGCAACTAAATGGTAATATTGGGGCCTTGGAGGCCATGTTGAAAAAATGGTGGCCATATTGGATTTTGGAATGGCTAACATTATTTTTGTAAAAGGTACCCCTAGTTTCTTCAGGCCAAATTTGTTGCTTGCATTGCAAAGTGAATGATTCGACCAAAAAATGCACTTAGCTGCCCCACTATAGCAACAAGGCTTCACAAGCAGCTTAACAGTCCCTGTCTTTATTTTAGGTTGCGGTCATTGTGCATGTTAAAAGATGCCAACATGACCCAAAATAGGAGGTTCACCGGTCCTCAACTGTATCTAACAGAACCCCAAATTTCAGACCTGAATATGTAATATTTTTTATGACGTTACTTACAGAATTTTTGCGGCGCTACACACTGACTGACTCCATTAATCCTATGCTTGCCCTGCTAATATCAGAGAATAAATAAATAAAAGCCACCACTGGAACTGACATTATGGAAAAGTGCAAATTATTAAAACCAAACCAACATAAGTCGAATGTGTGCTACGGATGAGGGCGTTCACTGTTTGCAAGAAATGTAATTTCTTACCTTTTTCTCTTGCTGCCACACTTTTGCTTCTAAGTACACTATTTGTATTCTGATTTAGAGATTTGATCCTGAATGAAAGAGAAACGTGATTAACCACAACCACCAAATAATGTTGGGTCTGCAATTTACGTGTCCTGTGTACACGTAGGCCTACGTACAGTAGATAAACATACGGATGTAGACAGGTTGGGTATCAAAATAGTGCCTATAACTAACATGACAGTGTTTTAACCAATCATCATGGAAATTAAGTAAAGGCAAGATAATCAAACTATATTGTCTATGTGAGCCTGCAGAGACACAGACAACAGTTAACTGACTAAATGTCTCTGTGCCGACTGTGTAAACACGTCAGCTCCTTCACAACTGCTTCTAAAAGTGAAGAGACACTGTGAAAGCTTAACCTTTGACTTTTGCTCTGTGCTGCCTGTTCTTGACGGTTACTATCTGTGTGCTTGTCTGCTATAGATGACACAGGCTGCCCCACTAGTCAATCAGTGTCCCCGTCCAAAACCCCATCAGGCTCAGATCGGAGTGCTCACAGCTCGCCGGTCCTCCCCGAGAGGAAGACCAAAGTGAAGAGAGTGAGGGTGATGGCGGAGAGGAGCGACGCACCAAGAACTGCACCGAGGCACAAGAGGGAAGTGAGGTCGACCGTGAAACACCCCAGAGGTAAAGAAGAAGTCCTAATGATCTATGGTTCAAGCTTGGAGTGAGCCAAAGTTAACTTAACCAAAGGACAGCAAACAGCAGTTTACAGCTACATTATGCAATATAAGTGTTCACAAAAAAAGATCTTATCAGGAGCAGGAGAAACAGTAGGAATTCACAGCACTAACAGGTAGATCAGTGGGATATGGACTTTGGCTGCCAATATGTAGATCTGGGTTTGATTCCGGGTCACACTGCTTGTCTATGTCCTTGGACAAGACACTTCATCTGCATTGCCCCATCAATCCAGCTGTAAATAGGTACCGGTCCTGGCTGGGGAAGTAACCTGCGATGGACTGGCACCCCATCCAGGGGAGTTGTAAACTCTCATCTGTTTCATGTTATGGAATCTGGGGATAAGCACTTGCACCAAAGTGCCTCAAGGCCTATAGGCCTTATTCAATGATTATAGACCAAGAAGCTCAGTGGTAAAAGAGTTGGACTGCCACCCAACCGACTGGGGTTCAAGTCCCAATGAAGCTACCCATTTGTGTCCTTGGACAAGACACTTCATCTGCATTGTCCCAGTCCACCGAGCTGTAACTGGGTACTGGCCGAGACACAGGAAGTAACCTGCGATGGACTGGCATCCCATCCAAGGGGAGTCATAGACTCTTATCAGCTTCACACCACGGAATCCAATAAGCACCGGCACCAATGGGCCTCAGAGCCTGTATAAGACTGACTTCTTTTTTCTGGCACAAGAAATAAGTGTCCCCAAAGAGCCGTTTAAGTGATTTTGTTCATTATAAATATTTTTTTAACAGTAAAACTAATAATTGTTTCTAAAAGAAATTATCTTATTGTATTTGAATCCTAGGTTGGCTTTTAATATCTGGCTAGGCACAATAGTTGAAAATGATCCTTTTAGGTCAAATTTGGCTTCTTTACATGTTTTTAAATATAAACAAAATTAAATTAAATCATTCTGTAAACACCGTCTCATGGATTATAAAAGTTTAAAAAAACAAGGCATCTGAGAAATTTTATGGTATTTAATAATTTGGTGAATAAATTAACACTTCTACAGAATAAAACAAACCTGAAACCATAGGGGTTTTTTTTTCTTTGCTTGTCTCATTTTCTACAACATTCCTTCAGTGTTTTAGTATTTGATTAAGCAAGCAAGCAAGCAAAGTTTATTTGTATAGCACCTTTCACAGATAAAAATCACAAAGTGCTTCACAATAAAATATACATAAAAACTAAGACAACACAGATTAATAAAATAAAAACCAAAAACAGAAGAAACACAGTAAAAACCCTCATCTTAACCCTCATTAACACTATGGCAATGCAAATTTTATTGGCTTGGTCTGTTGAAGCGGGAGGGGCTTGAAGGTAGGTGCTGCAGGTGTTGTGTTGTCAGTGTGTAGCTAATCAAGGACAAACCACTTAACTGATGTTACCAGATGAACACATATTAACAAAATACATTATTTGCTCACAAGCAAAGTTATCTGGAGTTGCAACAGAAAGGCATCCAGTGTAAAATGTGTGCCAAATAAAGTTGCAGGTCTCTACCAAATCCACTACGGTGACCCTGAGCTAACAGGAGCAGCTGAAAGAAGAAAAATTATTATTATTATTATTATTTAAAAAGTAGTGTGAAACACCTCAATGTCCTTGAAACTATTTTAGGACTTAATTATGACGATCCAAACCGACATCATGTAAATATTATTATTATTATTATTATTGTGGTTGTTGTTATTATTGATTGCGCACAAACATGTACAGCACTCTGCATGTGTGTATTTATGGATACCAACGGTTTCGACCAAAGTTCTCGTTCTGTGTATTTGTCAGTATTTAGTAGATTCATGCTGACTTGAGCAAACACTGACTGTGAAAAACCTATTTGAGAAACACGTTTGACAGGATTGAGATTCTTCTGCCTGTAAAACTATAAACAAATAATAAATAAAATTAAAGTAAGTAAATCAATGAATAAAAAAAATGAAACACTTGTCTTTATCTCAGAATTAAATCTTTCCAAATGTGCCAGGAGGCAAATCTGCCCTGAGTCTAAAAGCAGGAAGACAGCTGATTGGTTCTCAGAAAAAAGTGCAGGAGCCTGACTAATTAGGTTTGATTAGCAGGACTTTAGTCTGCAGGCTGAATGCGGGCACACCCCAGATGGTTCACCAAATGGTGGTGGAGCACTGATGTGGTTTTGGAGTGATTTTCTTCTCAAAGACATCAGTGGATGCAGTGATATGGTTTTGTTTGACGGCAGGAGATGTCTCTCAGGTGTGGCTGTGAGTTGCACCACAGTGTTGTATGAACTGTCAGTCTTCTGTTTAATGCTTGTCTCATGTTTTTGGCTCCAGAATTGTGTTGCCAGATTGTGTATCAAGTTTATCCTCGGTAGAAATTGCGAAGAGGCTTTTTGTTTACGAACGCACAGGTAGTTTAGTGTCAACGAAACAGCTGCTATATGAGAGTTATGTAAGTGTTTGGTCTCTGTGGAAAGTTGAACTTGCAGAGGTTAATTTGGTTTTCTTGACCCTAACGGCTGTAAGGTTCTAAAGATGTGGTGGGGGGAAATGGGCAAGTTGTTCACAAATGTGTTAAACAAAAATATTGCTGTGTTTCTCTACAGGCAGTGAGACGGACTTCAGCTCTTCCAGCAGCACAGGAAGTCTGAAGACCAGAGAGACTCTGGGATCCAGTTCAGCTGGAAAGATTAAGACTCCTTCACGCAGGTTTGTGGTTCACTTCTGGAACGATATAATGTATATTTAAGTCCATTTCACAAGCTGCTAATCTATTTGACTGGCTGGAAATGTCAAAATGATGCCTCTTGGTAACTTTTTTTTTTTTTTTTTTTTTAAATGTTGCAGCAGTCGCATCAGGCCTCTCCCAGGCTTCAAACCAGATGGGAGTCCTGCAGCCAGCCACGTTGCAGGACTCTTTGCTCCCTATGGGACTCCTCCAAGAGCCGCTGCATCAACTACACCAAACAGCAGCTGCAACTCCAGTCCCACCTCCAGGTTATCAGAACATCTCTTCAGAATGTGTTCCATGCAGTTTGCTAACTGGGAGAATTTTTTTTTTTT
>OMMV01037494.1:0-11509 GCA_900302635.1 Chatrabus melanurus | reverse complement strand
TTTTTTTAAAAAAAAATGTATTTCATATAAAAAAAAAAAAAAAAAAAATTTCCAAATAATAATTTTCAGAAAAACTAGCTTAATTTATTACATTTAAAAATGGTACTTGAATTTTTTTTGAGAATTTTGTCTTTTTTCTTAAAGAAAGTAAAAGACATTTGTCACATGAATAAAAACCTGATTACATTGTAAGCTTATGGCTTAATACACAATTCCACAAAGACCACACTCAGAATAATAATCAATGATTAATAAATTGATCAACATGCTTGTAAAACTATGTGACAGTTCAACTGCAATAATTCCATTTTCAAGGTGATTAGAGTTTTTCCCATCTTTTTAATTACAAATTGATATTCAGAAGCTTTTAATTTTTTTGCAGCATCTTTGCTTTATGGACATTTTTGCACACTAATGCATATATTCATTACTCAATTAACCTTCAAATTACGATTTTATAATCGTAATTCGTAAATCGTAATTTCTTAGAATCACAAATATTGTGCAAATGTTGTTTTTGGTTATTTAAAAAGAAATCACAAAATAACAATAATAATTAATCACAAATACTCACATGTACATTATGGCGTACAGTTTGACCGCTCTGTCTGTCACGCAGAATGCGTCAAGTGATCTGTGAACGCACATGTTGTGACTCCTCAACGATTAATGTCCTCCTCCTCCTCCTCCTCCTCAGATCGCTCACTCTCCCCTCTAGGCTGTCAGATGATTCCAGCCTGTCAATGTCTGTCAATCTCTGCAAACTGCCTAAGACTAATCAAGCCTTCTTGATACTCCCGGGAATATCAAAAACAAAAGTAATAATACATAAAAATGTAGAGTCCAAGATTGAACCCAGGAGATGGTAAGAGTGTTCATATTTGTTGTTATGAAGTTATTCCTTTGAAGAAAGTGGCGTTGTCCACATGTCATCCTCACCTCTGTCGCTCCGTCACTGCCATCTCCTACTCTCCCAGCCAAGAAGACACAATGCTCTCTTCGGCTGCCAGTCGGAGAGCCCCGGTGCTGGCAAATGTGAGGCGGCAGAGGGAGAGAACAAGAGAGGGAGAGAGCGGACCATGTTGCAAGGAGAGTTTTCCGCTCCCTGCTGGACAAGAGGATGTGCTCGTACAATGTGGCTGCTGCTGATAAGAGCCTCAAAAGCTGCCTGTGGCCTGCAGATAAGGAACCTCCACCTCCACCACCCCCCGCGTGCACACACACACACACACACACAGATACCAACACATGTACACATTCACTCAAATATATGTGCAGGTTCAGGCACACTTCACACAACCAGACGGGTCAGTCCCAGACTGTGAAGGGACTTGAACTTGCAAGAAAATACAAAGGTGTGCATGCACATGTGAAATATTTGGTAAATGTTCATTTTTGCATTCTGATTGCAAGTATTTGAACATATTGTGTACATTTTTTTTTAAAGCAGACCAAGCTCCAAAAGTTTTTTTTTTCTCCCTGTTTCTGCACACCTGTGTCACCGATGACCAACAAATTGTCACGGCGGTAACTTTCCTCTCCAAGAGCTCCCAAACTTCCTTCCTAAATCTATCCCTCAGCCATTCTCTCTCATAGTCTCTCGCGCTCTTTCTCTTTCAACCTCAGGGTCAACACCTCTCTTACATTCTCTCAGTCACTTCCTTCTTAGACAGAATGAAACACAAACTTTAAAAAGGCTTTACGGTAACATGACCTTCAAGGTCCTGGGAAAGAAAGCTGCTTGCTGAGCAAATGGTCATCATCGAATACCAAAATAAATAAATAAATACATTTAAATGTCAGAGATCAGACGTGTCATTGGTCTGTGACACTCTTTTGCGTCTGGCAGCTGTGGTTCCACTTGATCACACCCTGTGTGCCAGAATAACGTTGCAGTGGCACTGCTGAACCTGCAGATGCTGCACGAATTTGCCTGCAACATCTAAACATCGACACAAGGGACAGAGAGAAAGCCTTTGGGATTACTTTTTCCCTAACGTGTCACTTCATCAGAACAATTTCGCAACTTCTACCGTGTCACTTGTTTGCACGATGACGTAAATTGAAATAAAGGAGTAGGAATGAAGAAGATGTCAAACAAAATAGCCGATTTGTAGCTATAAGTGACAACCTTTAAAAGGGTCATAATGTGAAAAGTCAGTTTTTAAACAAGCTTAAAACCTCCGGTAATGAAAAATTCAGCCAAATAATTCAGCAGAAATATTCAGCAGAAATAAATGTGTTTACAGCCTGGTATGAAAAAGAGTTTTGGTCTCTGTTGCAAGTTTCCTCATTCATGACAACTGTAAAGGGAGGGAATTTTTATATAACTCATTTGATTAAGCTATTTCAAGCCATAAAGTAAGGAATAATTAAGGTTGCGTTTACTTTGAGTGACAGCTAGTGTGCTAGGTCTAGGGCCCCGCTAGCTGCTGTGAACTCTAGTACGTTTGTCCTTTCTGAGCATTTTATTACAAATATCTGAGACGTGACGGCTTGTTGTGTGCTCCAGTATTTCCATTTAGTGAAATTTTAGTATTATTTAATTTGTATGTTAGTGCTGTTAACACTAATTAGCAGGTATCAATAGCTTTATGATGTTAGCTACAGTGATAGTTCCATGATTAAAGACGAAATATACCGGTCGTAGAGTTTAATACCTGCACCCAAGCCACCTGTTATAAGAACTACAGCCCCATACGCAAAAAAAAAAAAACACGTCAATCAATCTTCCAAATTCAGGTGACCTAGCCTGATAGTTTTAGCTAGCTTGGTAACTTTGGGATAGGCGGGCGTGTCACCCCGGTCTTGCCCACGCTCCACCTCTTTACCCAAATATGGCTTGGCCAGGAAATAGGCGGAGTCAAGCATTTCCAAGATGGTGACATCTAGAACCGCCCCATTTGAGCTTCAGACTCGCTCATTAGAAACTGCGAGTGATGTCATCGAGGGTTCGTCCAGCATATATACAGTCTGTGGTTTTAATCGACCTTTTATATGTAAAATATGGTTGGAATTGTATGTTAAACATCATGAAACTCCCACAATTGTATATCTGTGCTTGTAGACGCTCTCAGGCTACATATAAGCAAAATTTAGGTTAACAAAAACAGCCCATTTTAGACTTCCGTGACATATGTCACAGAAGTCCTTGTTTGCTCTGAGACACACCCACTGAAAGGATTTTTACTTTTATGGTGCCGGCCGTCTGCGTGGCCTTTGGTTGATTGAGAGAAGCGAGCTCTGGGTACTCAAACGATGCAGATTTTTTTTTTTTAATTTTGGGCATTCAGCCTTCCCAACTCTCAACATGATGTTGTCTTTGCTGATAGGTGGAATTTAATGTAGCAGTCAAGTGGCAGGTGTTAACTGTGACAAAATAATGGAGCTCAATGTTTTTATGAGACGACAAGAAATACGGATGAATTTCATCACAGAGGAGGCCCAGGTAATTGCTTTCTCTTACAATATATTATCCACCTAGCATAGCATGCTATGCTAGGGGGATAGCATAGCATAGCATAGCATGCTAGGCTACCAGGGTGAAAACTGTTTCCAATTTCAACATCTTCTACTACATTTTCCGGTACCAACATATACCACTGCCCCCAGTGGCAATGAAGAACTGAAGCGGTTTGTTTTCTGAAAAGATCTTTGTTTTCGGACTCGTCATTTTCAGTGTCTGTAGCGTTTTTGGCTGCTAACTTTAATACAAGCAACGGTGGGCTTAGCGGCCACCAGGACCCTGCGATGAGCGACGAGGCTTCATAAATCGAATGCAAACAAAAGGCCTACTTTACATGCGCCGGCTTAAACAAGCCCAGGCATGTCCCACTGTGCCAACATTCGTATTTAAAGTAACCTAAAAGAGCAAATTCCTTATTGTTAAACGATACCAACATGGCCCAAAATAAGAGGTTCACTCGTCCTGATCTGTACCTATCAGAATGCAAAACTTCAAAGTTGAATATACAGTAGTTTAATTCAAACAGCGTAACATCGTAGTCCTGCCAAGGTTAAGGGAAGGTACTATATATAAAACCATGAAAGCTAGTATTTTAGAGGACAGAAAATTAGTGCACATTTTGGCCTTTTCTTCAGAAGCGCACAGTTCATTAAGGCCCCGCTGTGAACATCCAATCTGTAAATGGGATATAATAATAGAACCCTATGATAACAGACTGCTTCCTCTTTTCCTTTGAGCGAAGAAGAAATCAAGAGACGATTGTATTAATCTGAGAAGTACGCTCTCACAGCCTCCTCCTGGCAACCTTAAAATACCTCGCTTGATAAACGGAGTATCGACGGGGGAGGAAGGGGCTTTTCTGGATGAAGTGAAGCGTGTGACTAAGTGAGCAGATAAGGTCGTTCACTGAAATACCCCAGAGATTCAATAGGTATAACAGAATATGTCTTGGGTCTAAAACTGGCAGTGCAGGGGCCAGATGAGGCGCATGAGGAAGTATCTTCAGCTTGTCTCATGCCTTATTATTAGGGATGTCCCCATCCAATTGAAGCGACTGGAATCAGGCCTGATCAAGGCATTTTTCGATTAATTGGTATCGGATCAATTAAGCCCGAGTCACTAATTCAATGCGCATTCCCGCTCGCTTTGTTTCAAATGCGCAGTACCAGTGGAGCAAGCAGGCAGTCGGCGCTGCTGCCGAGTTCACCACAGAGCCACGGTGCACGCATTAACACTCTCCTTCACTTTAAATATGCAGCAAGTCAAGTCAAGTTATTCACGCAGTTCATCAACAGTGCATGTCAGTCTCGCTCTGTTTCATAAGCATGGTGCCGACAGCAGCGCTCCATCAGTCAGTGCTGCCCTGTGGTGCTGCCACGGCATGCATTACAAAAATATATTTCATCCTCCTTCTCTTCAAATATGCAACAAGTCTGTTTCTGACGGAAGGCACTTGTGACATACCCTTCTTACCGGCCACTCAGGTATCTCTTTGCACATAAACAAGTTTTTCTCGTCATCTTGGCTGTTTTCCTCCTGCTAACAGAAACAGTAAAGGTGCGTAGCCACAGGGGCGAGGGGTCTGAAACCCCCCCCCGGAGTAAAGGTCCATTTTTGAAGACATTATTTGCAAATGATAATAATAATAATAATAATAATAATAACAAATGTTTTTTAACAATCACTATTACTCTGAAATGTCCTAGTTTTACTCCTAGCTAAGAGACACCTGAATGAGCTAATCAGCTTTTGGCAGAGCAGGGAGAGATGGAAAATGTGCAGGTTAGGTGTTCCCCGAGGACCAGGGTTGGGAAACATTGCATTAACTTAATGTGCTTGCAGTGTGTCTGTGAAAGTGTAATATCTAGGAAAATACAAGTATCTGATCGGGATTCTTTATTGGCAGATACTCAATCTTAAATGACTGAGATCCGGGGGGCGGGAGGAACCTGATTGGGACATCTGTACTTATTACATATTTTTAAAAAATTCTATATATGTTTTTAATTATATGCAAGTTTTTTTCTTTTTTAATATTGCACAGTCACAAGCATACAAATAATTCACAGCTTTTAAAATATGTTTGTCATCTGAATAATAGCAAAATGTTACAATAATATTACAGTATCACAGTTTCAAACTTTGGGGTTTACATTATATCTTTGAAAATGAAGTGGAATTGACCATAATGTCATACTTTTCAAATTTTATTGTTTTTTGTTTTTTTTAACTGAGCTCAGAGATATTTAGTGATTAGGAAATGTTCTTGTATCAATTTCATTACTTGTCAAAAGCCAGCTTGATATAAAAGTGATGATTTATTTGTTTATTATTTTAATGTTTTTTATATTTTTATTTAATTTAGATCACAGTGTAAAGTTTAAGCAGCCAATCTACTCTGTGTACACATGATCCTGTCAGATCTCAGAAGTTCAGCACAGTAGGTCCTGATTAGGAAGACCAGGGGCTGTGTGTGTTTCTCTGGGTAGAACTGGAGTTGTCAGGAAGGGCATCTGGCATAAAATTTGTGCCAAATCCCAATGTGGATCTGTACTGGATCCGCTGTGGCGACGAACAACAACAGTGTAAAGTTGGAGTCACTGAGAATGAAAATTTTGAAAATATATATTAAAAAGTTTGATTTCTTTAAGTTTAAATTATTAAATTAAAAAAAGATTTGTCATAAAGCCAAAATAAATCATGATATAAAATAAAAAATTATCTTAAAGATGTAGAACAAAGTCCAAATTAATCAAGAGTGGCTACAAACTGTGCTTGTAACATTGAAATTTACAAGAATTTGAGTATTGCAGATTTGATGATAGATCATATATATTGATTTTTGAACTGAACTAAAAGATATTTAGTGACTTGGAAATATTCTTGTATCAATTTAATTACTTGCCAACAGCCAACTTGATATAAAAGTGATAATTTATGTGTATTGTTATTATCATTGTTATTATTATTATAATGTTGTGTGTTAGATTTTTGTTTCATTTAGGTGACAGTGTAAACCTTTGAGTCACTTGAGAATGAAAAATGTAATTTTTAAAATATGTATTAAAAATACTTTCTTTTACATTTTAAATGATTAAAATAAAAAAATAGATTTGATGTCATAAAGCCAAAAGAACATGTATGATTTTAAAAACAATTTTTACTTTAAAGATGAAGATTAAGTCAAAATTAATCAACAGCGGCAATAAACTATGCTCATAATATTGAAATGATTGCAAGAATTTGAACATTGCAGATTTGATGATTTGATGAATTCTTGAACCGTGAAAGAATTATTTTTCATTTTTGTGCTCGTATTGTGCGGCCTTGACTCATAAAAGTCTTATGATCACATTCACATGTACTCCCAAAAGCGGGCTCCATGGCCACGTTTCCTCCACATCATGTAAACACTATTGTGTGCCTGATGATAGGGATCAGTCCAACCTAATTGTTTGAAGCAATATTCGCAGTGTATTTAATAGAGAAAGTGAGAAACAATGCTCCGAGCGTTGGCCAGGACAGATGCTCTCCGTCTTCAGATTCGGCTGCAGCAGATGTCGACTCTGTTTACTCTTCCTGCATGTCCTGGAGGGTGGCAACCAGAACCAATCAACGACCAGAAAACTCAGGATAAAGCACGAAGGATGGGTTTACACCGGCAGTTTCACATGTTGTCGAGACACGGGCCCGCCTCAGCAGGTGCTTTCCAACTACAAAAGGATTTCTGATCAAACTGGGCATGTTTGAAGCCATGCTGCAGCCTTCGTTTAGTTTAGCAATAATGCTCAAATGTTTAGTCAGTAGTTAAAAAATAGTAGATCGGTGTCCACATTGTGTAGGAAGATTTGGCAAAACTACCGAACCAGTTATTACAAAACTTGTTGAAAATATTGAGCCTTTCCTGGAAAAGAAACTATGAATTTCTTTTTTCATCATCATCTTTATTGCCAGACTCAAAGACCAATTATTAAAAAACACAGTGACCGTACAGACGTACCACATTAAAAGCCACATAGCCAAAGTAAAACAAACAAACAAACAAACAAATAAATAAATGATAATAAATAAATTTAAAAAACATCAGAGTTCTCATAAAAGACATTTATATCAGTGTTCCCACATGGATGACTGACAACGTGTATCACTATACCTGGGATTTACCAGCAGCCTAATAATGTTTTGGGATTCATTCAGATGACTCATAAATTTATACATTAACATCCTCAGTAGTGCCTTGAGGGTGCTAACCCCTGCATTACAAAACAGGTCACTCGCACTACAGCACCCTAGGCTTTCCTAGGTTGTAAGCAACCTGTAGCCTTTTTAAACTTTGTCCATAAGGGGGCTGTGTGCAGTATGCCTTAAAAAGCTTTATTTTGACATCGTTTGTACACATATGAAATTTCTGTTTGTCTGACAGCCACTTAATTGGTTGGATAACTCATCCATGTACAAGTTAAAGAGTGCTGGTGAGAGTAGCCCCCTCCCTGGCGTAGACCATTACTTACACCAAAGGACGCATCCACTGTTACCCCATTTAACCTGCATTCTCTGTTTAGCATACCAGTAGGCCAGAATTCTTATAATACTGTCCGGAGCACCCCTTTGACTCAATTTCTTGAAGAGGTTATAATGATTAACTCGATCAAATGCCTTAGAGGCATCAATAAATCCAATTAACACCGAGGAATTCTGCCTCATGTATGTGCATGTTGCCTCCTTCAAGTCATAAATACACAAATCTGTACCAAGCTTTGCTTTGAAGCCAAACTGATTGTGAGTGGTGCCGATATAATGACTTATGCGGTCAAGCAAAATCTTTTCCAGGACTTTAGATATCACACTGGCTAAGGCAATTGGCCTATAGTTATCCAGACTACCGACCTTGCCAGGCTTGTCCTTAATAACAGGCACAAGAGTAACAGACAACATAGTCAGGCAGCAGCCCATGAGTCATGAAGCCAGAAAAATAAATGGCAAGCAATGCTGCAGCCTTAGGGCTGGCAAACGTAAGGCTATGATGCGGTCTGAACCACTTGCTTTATTATCAGCGAGCTGTTTTACTGCATGATAGACTTCACTAAAAGTGATTATTGTATCCCTGCTGGAAATACTTCCAACTTTGTAGGGGTCACTCTTAACACTGTTAAATAGTGTTGTTGTAGTGTTGCCTCCACAACTCAGCTATATTATCAGCCTCAGAGACACCCTCTATGGCACAGAGAATTGATGTATTGGCCCTGTTCAGAGCTCTCACCTCATTCCAAAAACCAATGACATTATGACATTGGAGCCATTCAGCCACTGCATTCGAATGGCTAAACTTTGAATAGATGCAGGTGATATATGAATTCAGCCACTGGGGGTGCACAAGGCAGTGGCTTCTGGGTGGCGGACCCAAGCAGGAGCAGGTAGCTCAGTGGCATAAGGAGTTGGGCTCCTAATATGTAGACCTGGGTTCAATTCCCCGGTCATGCCATCTGTCACTTCATCTGCATTGTCCCACATTGGGTGGGGGATTCATAGATTCTCATCCACTTCATGCTACAGAATCAGGGGACAAGCGCCGGCACCAATCAGGGCCCATTGGACTTACTATATGGGATCCAGGTGATCCATGAATTCAGCCACTGAGGTGCACAAGGCAGTATCCTATGAGTGCCAGTCCCAAGGCTGGGAAGAGTTGTGTGGGAAAGTGCATACAGTGTATATCATGCACTAAATCAAATATGCAGGTCGGTTGAGGCCTGGGTTAACAATGACTGCCGCAGATACTGTCGGCCAGCAGGGTATCGGCTGAATCTACAGTAGGAGGAAGGGAACATGTGTGGAGGTGAAACTTAGGACTTTGATTGTTAGCACTGTGACTGGTGAAGGCAGAGAGCTGGCTGATATGATGGCGGGGAGAAGAGTAGATAGGTATACTGTGTGTAAAAGAGACCAAGTGGAAAGGGGTTAAAGTCAGGAGCATGAGAGGTGGGATCAAATGATTCTAGAGGTGGGTGGGAAAAAAATTGGAGTAAGAGCAAGCTATACTAAGTGTGTTGGAAGTGAAGACAGGGTCTGACAGAGTGGTGAGTGTGAAACTGGAAATTGAAGGGGTGATGATGAATGTCATCAGTGCATATGCCCCACAAGTGGGGTGTGAGAGGGAGGAGGGTTAGATGACATGGTAGCGAGTGTACCCGAGGAAGAAAGTAATGATTGGAGCTAACCTCAATGGACATGTGAAATAAACAGAGGTGATGAGGAGGTGTTGGGTGGATCCAGTATCAAGGAGAGGAATGTGGAGGGGCAGATGGTGGCAGATTTTTCAAAAACACGGGAAATGGCTGTAATATGTATTTTAAGAAGGACAGGGTGATGTATAAGTGTGGGAGCAGATACTCAGAGGTGGACTCTATGCTATGCAAGAGATGCACCCTGAAAGAGATTGGAGACTGTAAGGTGGTGGCAGAGGAGAGTGTAGCTTGACAGCATGAGAGGGTTGTTTGTAGGATGACTTTGGAGGTGAAGAAGAGGAATACAAGGACCAGATGGTGAAAGTTGAAGGAAGACTGTTGTGTGAAATTAAGGGAGGAGGTGAGACAGGCACTGGGTGGAGGTGAAGAGATGCCGGACGACTGGGCAACTACAGCAGAAGTGGTGAGGGAGACAGCCAGTAAGGTATTAGGTGTGACAACTGGACAGAAGAAGGAAGTCTAGGAGACTTGGCGGTAGAATGAGGAAGTGTAGGAAAGTATAAGCAGGAAGACGTTGGCAAAAACGAATTGGGGTTCATCACAGAGACGAAGAAAGTAAAGAGGAGTGCGAGGAGATAGATAGAAAAGCTAAGGAAAAGGCGCATAGTGAGCTATATGTGAAGTTGAACACTAAGGAAAGAGAAAATGACGTACCAATTGGTCAGAGAGAGGGACCAAGCTGGACAGCATGTGGATGAGGTCAGGGTGATAAAGGATGACAAGTGAGGAGAGTAGGGCTGCAGTGATCAGTCGATGTAATCGATTACGTCGATGTTGAAAATGCGTCGATGTCGATATTTTGAACTGACATGTCATTTCTTTTATTATAGTGTTATGTTGCAGTGGCCACCCGCCAGGCCACAAATATTTTCTTAATCACGGTAATGAAAAATAACACCAAATGTCCATTAATTTGGAAATCAATAATCATTACGAAGCATCGGCAGCGCTCTGATGAGCCCTGCAGCACCGAGGCTGTTCCAATCACACACAGCTCCGTTTTTTTTTTTTTCCCCCATCACAGGTCAGTCAAACACATGCTTAGCCACTTTTCTTATAGATGTATCTGGCTTTAAAGTGATGCGCCATGTGCGCCAAATTAATTAAGCACAGCCGTGTGTTTATTAAACATAAAGTTGTGCAAAAAGTTTTTCATCTGGGTTTTAACTTTCAAGGAGCAGATTTCAAAATTAAAATAGTCTTGATCAAATAAGTGGTCAAATTGTGCAAAATCATTTTTTATCTACCTTTTACATTTAATTGATTGCTTAGATTAATTGACTAATTGGTAAAAATAGTCGATAGATTAATCGATAGGAAAAAATAGTCGTTAGTGGCAGCCCTGGAGGAGAGTGTGTTGAACAGGTGGAGGGAGTACTTTGAGGAGCTGGTAATTTTTTTTAAAAATGAGAGGGAGAAAAGGTTGGATGATGTGGAGAGACTGAGGCTATGTTTACACGGAAACGATCTGAACAGAAAATGCAAAAGTAGCGTTGCGTTCTCACTTTTTATTCCGCGTTTAGACGAGCGTTTTTTGGGGGGAAATCTGCGTGCATACGGTGACGCAAAAGTGTGTGGAATTCAATGTAGTATGCACGCCAGGCAGCCAGGTGGTAGTGTGAAACACTGCCACGCAATACCACGAAGTCCGCGCGCCTGCGTAGAACCTTCCTTCTACTTCTCTCCCTAGTAGTGCGAAATGGAAAACCAAAACATGGCTAAGAAGTGAACAAAACTGACCATTTTGTCTGGACAGACGAGGAGGTGGAGTTATTGCTCCAAACAACGTTACAGTATA
>OMMV01037457.1:0-12066 GCA_900302635.1 Chatrabus melanurus | reverse complement strand
GCGGAGCGAGCGAGGGACGCGGAGCGAGCGAGGGACGCGGAGCGAGCGAAAGGACGCGGAGCGAGCGTGGGACGCGGAGCGAGCGAAAGGACGCAGAGCGAGCGTGGGACGCGGAGCGGGTGAAAGGACACGGAGCCTCGTTTCAGAGAAATGTTTGAGGTCACTGTGACGTCAACATGCAAAGTGTCAAACAATCATGAATTCTTCATGTGTCATCGATCACATGGGGCCTAATCAATAATCCGGCGGATGGTTAGAGCTGCAGCAGAAACATCAGAACGTTTGCTGACAGGCGTTTTTTTTTTTAATACTTCTGTCTCATCAACAAACGTTTATCTAAATCCTGCTTTCAGATGGACAAATGGACAAGAATAACCCCCCAAACAGTTGATGTTGTTGCCGGTATCAGAGTCGTCTCAGTCAGGACGTCCCTGCAGTGGAACGTCGGGTCAGACATGTTCTTCGTGATGCACGAACATGTGATTAGCCTAAAAGCAGCTAATGCTACATTGGCACATATTAAGGTCCAGGTGCAGAGGAAACACCTGGGGAGCGGTTTGGTGGATGAAACGGGACTTCTGATGTCTCTTGTGTCCTGTGTCTCACCTGCATGCGTTTTTGCTGCTGCAGGGTTCTGTCCATCTGACCTCGGCGACCTTCATACCAGCACGCTGCAGACAAACAGGTCAGGGTCACGCGTGACAAACAGCATCAAACAACTCAACAGCTTTATTCTGATCTGAGACCATTTTATTCTTTATCGCTGCCTCATAACGCCCCGTCGCTGCCTAATAACGCCCCGTCGCTGCCTAATAACGCCCCGTCGCTGCCTAATAACGCCCCGTCGCTGCCTAATAACGCCCCGTCGCTGCCTAATAACGCCCCGTCGCTGCCTAATAACGCCCCGTCGCTGCCTAATAACGCCCCGTCGCTGCCTAATAACGCCCCGTCGCTGCCTAATAACGCCCCGTCGCTGCCTCATAACGCCCCGTCGCTGCCTCATAACGCCCCGTCGCTGCCTCATAACGCCCCGTCGCTGCCTCATAACGCCCCGTCGCTGCCTCATAACGCCCCGTCGCTGCCTCATAACGCCCCGTCGCTGCCTCATAACGCCCCGTCGCTGCCTCATAACGCCCCGTCGCTGCCTCATAACGCCCCGTCGCTGCCTAATAACGCCCCGTCGCTGCGTCATAACGCCCCGTCGCTGCCTAATAACGCCCCGTCGCTGCGTCATAACGCCCCGTCGCTGCCTAATAACGCCCCGTCGCTGCGTCATAACGCCCCGTCGCTGCCTAATAACGCCCCGTCGCTGCGTCATAACGCCCCGTCGCTGCGTCATAACGCCCCGTCGCTGCCTAATAACGCCCCGTCGCTGCCTAATAACGCCCCGTCGCTGCCTAATAACGCCCCGTCGCTGCCTAATAACGCCCCGTCGCTGCCTCATAACGCCCCGTCGCTGCCTCATAACGCCCCGTCGCTGCCTAATAACGCCCCGTCGCTGCGTAATAGCGCGTTGTCACTGTGTAATAATGCTGTTGTTAAGGGACGCTGCAGAAACCTCGTCTTCTGTCTCAGACCTCGTCCTCGCTCACTGATCAGTGTCTTAACTATTCCTGCTAACTGCCGATTGGTCCCACTTTATGTTACAAAACCTGAATCTTACCGTGAAGGAAGTGGAATCATCTGTCTGTCCTACAGAGTCCCAGTCTTACCTCTGGTGGAGCCAGGGTTGATTCTGACCAATGATTCTGCTCCTCCTCGTGTCTCTTCACCTCTGTCTTGCGTCCGCTCCGTCACGTGCAGAAGCAGTCTGCGTTTGACCTTGTCTGTCCCGCACTGACCTTCAGTCCTGCTCTCTGGGGTCAGATGCTTTGAGCTGAGGACAGACTCTGAGTCTTTCAGGAACCACAGCCCAGACGGTATGTTGACGTTGTATGACTGGTTGAGGGATGGGGACACGGTGGACCCTTCCACAGACGTGGTTTCCACGGGGACGCTGCAGGTATGTAGCGGCACTGAGCTGCTGTCTGATGGGATCTGATGCGGTTCGGTTCCAGAGCTGTGGTGCTCTCCGTGTCTCCCGGTTTGTCCTCTTTGAGCTCTCGTTGCTGTGGGAGGAGTTTGACTTGGTTCTGGTCCTGTGTCTTCATGCATGCTGTCCAGTGACTGTCCCCTGGGAGACTCTCTTAGTGTCTCATCCCGTGAATCTTTCTTCACATGTTCTGCAGTCTTCATGTTTTCTGCCAGTGTGGACTGCAGGTCCGAGATGACGTCTTTCAGACCGGACAGGCTGGACTCCAGCTGATCCATTTCCCGGGAACGCCTCACTAACACGTTAGCTACGTCACCTCCACCCTCCTTCCTGAGCGTGGACAGAACTGCTGGGTGCCTGCTGTGATGTCCCACATTACCCTGTGCTTGGACCTTCTGGTCCTCAGTCAGGCTGGTACCGAGCAGAACCTTCCTCTTTGGGATGCTGGTTCCACCAGCGTCTTGTCCGCACGTCCACCGAGTCGGACTCCTGCAGAGTTTTGGGGCAGGAACAGAATGATATTTAACAAACGGTCCCGGACGGGTCTGCTCTGTGTTCTGGACCCTGGAGGTTCCTGTGAACCTCAGCGGTTGCTGTGGAGACGTACAGATTTGTTTGGGCTGTGGCGTGAGGCGTGGCGTACGGTTCAGCTGGTTGTTTCCGGTCTCGGTCATTAAACGTGTGCGTTCAGCCCTCGTCTTCCTGGTGCTGAGATCTTTGAAAAGGACTTCCACTGTCGGAATCTTCCTGTGGTTTTCCCACAGGAAGTGGGATCTCCGTTTCTTTCCCTCTGCAGTCAGCGTCTCCTGGTGGGAGAAGACATCGTTTTCCTTGTCAGACAGACTCTGCTCCTCCCCGCCGTCTCCGCACTGGTCCTGGGTCCTCTCCTGGGATTTCCTGGCCTGGTTTCTCAGTATGCGCTGGCTCCGTCGGTACGCCTGAGACTTCTTCAGCAAAGCCTGGAGGCTGAGACGCCGAGGCTCGTCCAGCTGGCTGTCTGCTGGCTCAGTCTGTCTGAGGTCGTGCTGAATCCAGTTCCTTAATGTCGGCGAGAAGTCCAGACTGTCTGAAACACTCTCATCGTTTCTGTCCCAATCCGGACCCAAAGCTTTAGACGCAGCATCGTCTCTGCTGTCCAACCTGTCCACACGGCTGCTTTCAAACTCACCCTGACCGCAGGAGGTCCAGTCCTTCAGCTCAGACCTGAGACTCTGTCTTTCTGGGTCACCAGTGGAAGAGGACAAGTCCTGTGCGTTCGTCTCCAACGCTCCTCCGTCCACAGGAGGGTGGGTGATGATCTGTGGCATCGTGATTATCGTGTTGGACGTGTTGTGAAGGAAAAAGTTCTCGGTTTCATGGCTCTGCTGTGGAGCGTCGAAGCTTCCCGAGAAACTGCTCAAGTTGTTTTTATCGCTGTAGTTGACGTAACCCGAGGACGGCTGGCTGCTCGTGCCGAGGGGGGAAGACAGCTGCGAGTCCTCTTTGTCCTCAGGTTCATCACGAAGACATTTTTGCTGAAACGTAACAGGAGACGTAACCAAAACACTACATGTGGAGGCCGGATAAGACACGTTATAGTCTTCATCAGCGCCGCCAGACTTTAGCGGTGGAGCGTCCCGTGTTTCAGGACAAACGGCACTCTGTCCACTGACGCTGCTTTGGGGAGACAATTCTGACTCTTGTAGCAACTCCTCCAGCGTCAGGACCGTCCTCACCTGCAGAAGACAGAACCAACGATCAGAGGAAACCAGTTCCTCATCCGACCACTTCAAAGATAATCCACAACTCAAAACACCACCCAGAGTGCGTCCCCGTCCTAATTTAAGCCCGTCTCACTGAGTCCGTCTCACTAAGCCCGTCTCACTGAGTACGTACCATGCTGACAGAGTACAGAGAATAACCATGATGGAAACGTGTCCCACACTGTGAAGACACTTTGTGGAGATTTTTCCTCCTTTTTTAATGTTACTGTCCCTGAACAGAGGAACACTTTTTCTTTGTGCCAAGTTTTGTTGTTGAATTCTGGAATTTTTCTGTCAAATTAAAATAAATAAGTTGGGGAAAAAGACGGTATTTAGTCCAGGACGCGGCATTTAGTCCAGGACGCGGCATTTAGTCCAGGACGCGGCATTTAGTCCAGGACGCGGCATTTAGTCCAGGACGCGGCATTCAGTCCAGGACGCGGTATTCAGTCCAGGACGCGGCATTTAGTCCAGGACAGGGTATTCAGGCCAGGACAGGGTATTCAGGCCAGGACAGGGTATTCAGTCCAGGACACTGTATTCAGTCCAGGACGCGGAATTTAGTCCAGGACGCGGCATTTAGTCCAGGACGCGGCATTTAGTCCAGGACAGGGTATTTAATCCAGGACAGGGTATTCAGTCCAGGACAGGGTATTCAGTCCAGGACAGGGTATTTAGTCCAGGACAGGGTATTCAGTCCAGGACAGGGTATTCAGTCCAGGACAGGGTATTCAGTCCAGGACAGGGTATTCAGTCCAGGACAGGGTATTCAGGCCAGGACAGGGTATTTAATCCAGGACAGGGTATTCAGTCCAGGACAGAGTATTCAGTCTGCTTTATTTGTCTGATCAGACAGCGTCTGCCGTCACCACAGGAATATGACTGACTTGATGCCGTTTGAGTGGATCTGCGGTCTAAAGGGTGAAGCTGTTTTTGCCACATTCCCACTTTCCTGTCACTCTTAACTGGAGCTGAAGCCTCCAGCTCCTTCAGAGTGGCCATGGTGTCTTGGTGGCTTCCCTCACCTGTCTCCTTCGTGCACGTTCACTCAGTATTTGAGGACAGCCTGTTCTAAAGACATTTATCAAACTGTGTCACACTCTTTACATTTCTTAATTTTACTAAACTACAAAATGTTCTTTTATCCAATTCTGTGGTTTATATTTTTACTCCGTTCACAGAGACGCATTTTAATACTCAGCTGGAATTACGTCTTAAATCCTTTGTAAAACATGAACATGAGGAGAGGGAAGGTTCGAACTAAAGTTACCCGAACACTCTGCAGCATCGTCTGGACGTGGCTCATTCTTGGATCATCCGTCCACTTTTTGAGGACAGCAGATTTCTGTGCTGCAAGTCGGTGTCTCTGCATCTGCTCCCTGCCTTTTTGTGACAGCTCTTAAGATCAGAAACCAACACCGGATAAATATTCCAACCACCACCTGCAGCATGGCAGTCTATACATAAGGCCACAGGCAGGGGGCGCTGATGGGTACGTCAGCAAACTCCCTCAAACATCAACCAAACAAGCATATTTTGGACTAAAATTTAAACGTGTCTGATGCTTCTAAAATTCCTCTGATTGCCTGTTTTGGTCACATGATGTCAGTTTGCCTTGAAGGACCCGATCAGGGATCAATACCCCAGACAACCAAACTCCCGGGACCACACAAACTCCTCCACCACAGGAACGATTCCTGGAGGCGGTCCTGGGATTAACCCACATGATTAAATATCCCGTTTAGAGGACGTCGCTGTGGACAGGGACGTCTCCAAGTGTCCATCTTTTAATCAGGGGATTAAAAGGATTGGTAAGAATGATCAATATTTTAGGTGTGTACAAGCAATTAACCCCCCCCCCCCCAGAAAACCCCTGATTTTACATCCAACAGGAACAGGAAACACTCAGAGAGCCGTACTGACAGTAAATCTGTCAGCAGGACTTCTACAGATACCTGTGATGTCATAAAGTGTGAATGTTAAAGAAAGTAATGAAAGGAAAAACCTGCATCACCAACAAAATTCATTCCAACGTTTCCCAGATCCAAAAACCTTTTGAACGTTTTGTCAAAATCCTTCCTTGTATAACGTCGTATTCTGTGTTCCTTTGTAAAGTCTGTGCGTCTCGTTAGCGTGATCATCGTGAAAGTCGTCAAACTGCGTTTGTACCAGAGGTGGAAGGATAGGGTTGCCATGGAAACGGATGAGAGAAACTGCAGGTTTGTTGTGGTCCTTCTGGTCCGTCCTCAGCTCGGAGAGACGACGCTGGACAAACGTCTCGTAGTCCTCCATCCAAACTGGATCAGGATTCATGAGTAAAGACGGAGACACGTCACTAAAAGTCAAACAACTAGTCAACAAAAATAACTACATCGATCAATAATCCATTGATCAGTTCAAGAAAAAAAATACAAACCAGCTGAAACCAGATTATTGGTTATTGTGTTTAAGGTTTAAAAAATAATAAAAGCCTTCATGTTATAATTCCGGATAAATCTGATGTATAATCTGGTTTTAAACTAGTTTGTACCGGATCCTGATATTAAACTTTTCTATATGAAGAATAAACTGGTTCAAAGTCATTTTAAACCACTTTTAACGCATTTAAAATCAGATCTGATTGATTTTAAACTGCTAAAAATATATTTAAAAAGATTTATACAAAATTAATTTGATAAACTGATTTGACCTCTTTTTAATAAGTTCATTTGCAGACGTCTTCTTAAATTCTGAAAAAAATGTTACTGCATTTTATTTCTAACATTTCATAGGCTCAAATTTAAAAAGTCGAGAAAATAAAGAAAAAACTCGTTGACGATCTTAAGCTAAGCTAGTTATAGTGTTAGCCGCCGTTAGCACGATTATCGTTTAATAAACGCTAATAACTATTAAACACAAAAATGGAACAAAACCACTAAATGTTAAAACAGCTCTGTGATCTTATTGTTGATTAGAGTGATTTTTTTAGTACAGTTTATTACCTCTGACAGCGAAGCTTCAAAGATTGTGTCGAACCAAAGTGTCAAACTGGTTCATGATGCGCTGCGCCGAGACTTTCAGTGTTGCCAGATCTCACCAGAAACAAGCAATAACTTCTTTATGCTCTAACTACAGCTCATTACTGCCACCAACTGGCGAAAGAAAGAAAGAAAGAAACTTTTTGTTGTTTAACTCTATATTCAACAGACAAAAATATTTTTTATTTTTGTCAATTTGAAATTTCCAAGCATTCCTATTCCAACAAAAATCTTTTTTTCTGTCCTGTCACCCACAGCAGTGTGTGATCAGCTGTGAACATTTTTTAAATCATATATAAATAATATAGTTTTTTAAATTACTGTATATATTCAAAATAATGTTTATATTTTGAAACTAACGCCAAACAAACAATAAACCTTCTTCCCAGAGAAATCATCAAAAGGACAAATCTTTGTCTTTATAGAAGGTTCTGGATTTCACTAAAAACACTGTTCCATTGCAGGTCAGAGGTCAAGCATAGGAGCATGTGCTGGTATTACTGGATAAAATCAGTCCAGGTCCTGGTTGGTGACCAGCCAGGCAGAAGACTGGTCCAGTGGTTCAAACCAGGACTAAGACCGTTGGTCACATTAGTCCAGATCCTCAGCGCGCCGGATTCCTGACTTTAAGGTTTCGTTGTTGACACGAAAACGTTGACCGGTTCGTCTCGCTCTGATCTCACAGAACCGCTGAATCCTTACGTACCTTCTTAGTGAAAAAGAAGTCAGCAGGCCGCACTAGTTTCCACCTGCTGAGATAAAACAGATTCTGTTGAGTCTCGACTTAAAACATCTTTGAGTTTTTTAAATTTTTTATGATTCATACACAGTTTGACCGAATCATTGATGCATAACGCTTCAGATCTTTTTGAATTTATATTCTGTTTTATCACTGATTTTGTCAACTCTTTCTCTCCTTCAATCAAACCTTTTATGTTATAAAGTATTTTGTAACAGTTGTATGAAAAACTCTACATAAATAAATTTATTATTATTATTGTTCCTTCTATAATCGACTTTTATGCAGATCAGTTCATATGAAAATTAAAACCTTATATAGATAAGAATGACATTATTCAACATAAATAATTTGAACGTTTAAATTTAATTTTAAATGCATAGTTTTTATAGTTCAGCAGCCTGTTAATAACTCTATAAGAAATAAAGATAAAATAAGATAAAATAATAAGTGTTGTTTTTAAACATGTTTATTGGTCATATACAAAATAAGATGTTTATCAACAAACATACATTATTTACATAAATAAATTAAAAGATGCATCAGACTGATGATGAAAGTTCATTTTATTTCTTTAACAATATCTACAAAAAGTACAATAATTTAAATACAAAGAACATTTTTCTCATAGAAACAAAATAAAAACTATTTTTAGCTGCAGTCAGACTTTTTTAATCACTTTATTTCTTTTAGAAACACAAAGAACTGATTCAAACGCTCCACACATGGCGGGAAAAACAGAGTGAATTGTGGGTAAGTTGAGAGCAGAGGAGAAAACTGATTATTGATGACATCACCTGATCAGATGTTGCTGATTGATCGTATCAGTGACTTTTAATTTTGTTGTTTCTGATTGGCCAACAGGAAGATAACGACAGTGACCTCACTGAGCGCACGTGACGGATTTGACCTCTGCAGGTGAATGAGGTCAGCGAAAAGGACCGTTTGATTCCCCTCATGCACACTTAGGTCCATATATATTTGGACACATTTTCATTTTTACTTTGTAAAAAGTCAATAAGAGATTTTAGACAAATTAAATTCAAATCAGGTGATCAGTGAAGGAATTAAGTGGACATTTATCTGCTGAGTCATTTCCTGTCCGGGTGGCTTCCCTCATTATTTCACGGACTATCACACTAACCTTCCAGCAAACTAACTCAGATTTAACCATGAAGCTGTGACTCGAGAAGCAACAGATAAAAATCTCAGCCACTGACGCTTGTAACACTTTCAGAGTTGTCATGTGTGTCTTGGTGGCTTCCCTCACTTGTCTCCTTTCTGCACTCAGACAGATTTACTCTGTACAGTTCTGACTGTTGGAGATATGTAACATTTGAACCAGACTCCAGCAGGTCGTTTAGAAGTTAGAGAGGTAGGCTTCTAACCATCCTTGGTTTTATTCCCCACCAGACAGGAAAATCACTAAAGTGCCCTTGGGCAAGGTCTTCAATCCCAGTGGTGGTCCCGGTGCGGAGCTGAACGCTTTGCTTGGCAGCACGCTGACATCAGCGCGTGTGTGTGTGTGTGTGTGTGTGTGAGGCCTTATTGTAAAGAGCTTTGAGCGTCTGCATCAGATGGTAAATCGTCATGGTAACGCTGAGTCCATTTGTCATTTCAAGATATAATGAGGAAATGACACCTGGACAGAAAGTGGCTCAGCAGACAAATGTCCAGTTACTGTTGGTTCCTTATAAATTAGAAGCATACAAACAGCACAGTTATTTATTCAGTCCTCACCTGACAGTTTGGACTTTGAGCTCAGCGTCATTTTTTTTGGTTTGGAAAACTAAAATAAGGAAAAGTTCTCAGAATGCCACACCCACATTTTAAAGTATGTCAACGTCCACAAACAGAGCAGAAAAAGTTTCAGACGCACTTAATGAGCAAAAACATAAAATAATGAAAACTTGCTGAATGGCTGATTTCTGTTGAGACGTTTTTTTAAAAAATCGTCTGCAAACAGAACGTTTGTCTTTAATCAGGAATAAGACTGTTTGGACATTTTAAATCTGATTTTCTCTCTGCGCTGAAAGCTCAATGGTTAATCATGTAATCAGAACCTATGCTGCCTAAGACTTTTGCACAGGACTTTATATGGACCCAAGTGCAGAATCATGAGCCGGAACGTTTGACCCGACAAACGCGTCCGGTGTGACGTCGCCATGAAGAAGAACCATGAAATCATTTTAAAACTCAGATCCTCATCTCAGTTAGAAATACAATCTACTTCGGCTTCTCCCAATTTTCAACTCGGGGTCGCCACAGCAGATCCCACTTGGATCTGCATGTAGATTTGGCACAAGTTTTACACCGGATGCCCTTCCTGACGCAACTCCACATTACATGGAGAATGGGCAGGAGTGGGGTTCGAACCAGGAACCTTCCGCACTAACCGCTAGGCCACCACCCCTGCCATCTCAGTTAGGAATAAATTAAATAAAACTGCAGAACGATTTCCATGTTTGCGTTGTTGATTTAAAGACGGATGACATCATCACTGACCCGTTTACGTTTAACAACATCGAAACATTTACGGCTCCTGAAAGAGCGAAAAAAATTCAAAACGCGCTGAAACACAGATTTTAACTTGACAACGTGACACGTGTTCAGCGTCTGCGCCGCCATCGTGCTTCACGTTCCCGCCGTGACGTTCCAGCATCTTTAATTTCAGAATTTCAGTTTTAAATCAACTCCGGTTTATCAAATAATCACATTTTGATTTTCTTCAGCGTCAAATCATTTTTCTTAAACTGAAATGTTTGACGAACAAGTATTTTTGAATAAAGTAAAAACTGAATATTTCACGTTTCAGGAGGAAGGAGCCACTGAATAAAGGTTTTAATCGTCTAAAAACGCATCACATGACCAAAAAAAACAAAAACCTGGAGGCATTTGGACGTCATCATTTAAAAATTTAAACACCAAAAATAGATTTTTTTCACTTCATAAAACAGCAGATACAATATCAACGTTACAATCACAGATAAAAACATCTGAAATAAGAACATTAAATATAGAAAACAGCAACAAAAAAAAAGTTTATGAAAACAGCATAAAAAGAGCAGCTGTGAGGTCAAAGGTCAGCAACAAAAACACAAAGCAACAAAACCTCGTTTAGAAAAACGGAAATCAACAGCAGCTTCCAGCCAGACGCACCAATGATGTCATCAAACAAAGTCAACATTTAGGGACGGCACGCACACGCTGGCTACACGCGTCACGACAACAAAGCTTTTCAGTCGTTAAGCCACTTTTGGTACAAATGCAAAAAACTTCTATCAAACAGGTTCGTTACAAACAACACAAAGGTTCCGTCTTTAGAAAAGTCCACACAGATTTTACACGACAGCACGTCACGGGAACGGGAACCAATAAAACCACAGCTGACATCAAAGTGATAAATAAAAATAAATAAATAAAAAGATCACAAACGCCTTGGAGCCAGAATCACAAAACTAATCATTAGAAAGAGTTCAAAACTAATATTTAAACTTTTACAGCAGAATAAAAACATAAAACACATAAATTAACTTTTTATTTGCCAATTTATCAGTGAAATAACAACAGGAAACAGCAGACACCTGTCCAAATACTTTTGATCCCTTAAAACCTGGGGACCGCTGTTCACCTGATGTGATTGACAGCATGTGTCCAAATATATATGAACCCAACTGGAGGTTTGTGCCAAATCACATAAACTGATGTTATAAATGCTGCTTCCTGATTGGTCGGTTTATCCACGTTAAGGTGGAACTAAACAAACGCACGCTGGCGCCGTAAATCTGACAGGAAGTCAGCAGATCACCAAACATTTTAACTTCCTGAAAAGTTTCACTGTGATATTAACAGTTTTTAAATCTGCCGGATTTTAAAGATATTAATTTCCATTTTTATTCTGTCATTCAGAAGCTTGATATGTTATAACGGAAGCCTTTAAATTAAAAATAAACCAACAGAGAAACTGATAAAAGACAAAAAAAATAAATTTGAGAAATCGTAGAAAAAAAAAAAAAAGATTTAACAAAATAAAAATAAAAACCAAAAAAAGAAGCAGAAACTTCCCAATAAATAAGGATTTTCAGGGAGAGAAAACACTTTGGACCTGGTGTGAACAACGACACGGTACGAAAGAGTAGAAACACTTTTACCAGCAAACTTTACCAAAAGTTCTTGGCTTCAGACGAAAGTGAAATCAAATCACAGGAATTCTTTTGGTTTTATTTCACAACCACGGACCCAAAACCTGTCGATCAATAACGAATCCATAAGAACATCAACAGTTTCTACACACAGCTTCTCGAAAAAGTATTTTTAATGTTACATCAAGTCAAAACAACAGGAAACGACAATTTGTCCTAAAACGCCAAATTAAAATTTAAAGTTGTTTGGTGGCTTCCCTCACCAGGCTCAGTTTTTGAGGATGTCCTGCTCCAGACACATTTACTGTGTGACTCTCTTAGCGACTGATTTCACAAACCGTGACCAGGAAACGTTCCATCGCCTGCTTTGTGCTTTTCAATCACAGAGTCGCCC